>CM050163.1:547647740-547662740 GCA_027410445.1 Discoglossus pictus
CGCCAAAAGACATGAGTGCCAAAGTTACGGGCTCATCACGATGTCCTTAAAGTAGAGTGCCAAAGGTGCTCATCGTGAGGCCTGCAAGTTAGAGGAGTTCAAGAGCCTCGCACTGTGTGGCAAACAGCATTGCGAGGCTTCAAATTTTATTGTTGTCATTTTTGACGAGCAAGTTGCTAGTATTATATATTTATAAAAAATGATTGTATATTTATATTATATTATTTTATGTTTACATTATATTATTTATTTGTATTATATTATTTTATATTTATGCTTTTATGAAGAAATTTACTCGTAATAGTCCAAATGTTTTAGAAAATTTTAAATAAATAAATTGTAGCCTTTAATATTTATCTATTATATTGAATTATACTTCAATGGCGTCGTACATTTACTGTTGATAATAACTGGATTAGACCCCTGAGAGGAGCGGGGTGCAGATCACATCCTTATTAAATGATGTTGAGACTTCCGTATGAAAATAGAACTAAATGGAAGGGCAAGTCCCAGCTATTACTTTCAACAATCTTATTATAGTAAGGGAAAGAGGAACTTTGTGAACGACAGATGTTAAATCTGTTAAAGTATCACTGGACATTGGGAAAAAGGTATTTTAGTAGACATGGCTGTGGATGAAGGATGCCATGTTTGTGTCTTCCTTATTTGCTGCTGGCTTGGAGAATGGGTGTGTTCTACTAATTGTTATTATCTATTCTAAAGTGGGAGAAGGGAGGGAAGTTTGTTGAATCATTGGTGCATTCATAAATAATTTCAGCAAAAGGACACCTTCAATCTATCTGCCTCATTCTTGCCAGCTGTGCTTACCCTTCTCTGTACTGTTGTGTATTTGCTATTTGCATCGTTCAGTTATGTCCGACTCTCCATGACCTCATTGACCGCAACACACCATGCTGATCCTCTTGATATTCATGGCAGAGATACTGGAGTGGGCATGGTTGGATTATCCAACAGCCGCCTAGGGGTGCTTAATTGTGAGGGGCGCCCGTTTTTTAGCTTAAAAACCCTAAAAATATATTTTTGGGGGGCTTAAAACCAAAAATTGCAGTTCACATTCTGGCCACATATGTATCATGTATTTCCCCAGGGCCCAGCAAAGACATTACAATTTATTTTAGCTAATTAAAAACTAGCTATATTACTGTTTTCCTGATTACTGATGCTTTTAGTTAGACTCAATTTTTTCAAACAATTTCTGTTTTCATTGTGCAGTGGCCCTTTAACTCTCATAATTACAATTTATTTGTGATACAATGACCATGTTATGTGATTGTGTAACATCTGCTTGCTGCCCTCCCATAGAAAAATATAAATAATACGGCCCACCATCTCATGCATTTAATAAGCAAGTAATTGCTTGGTGTGTCTATGAGTAGTTATGTTGTTGAAGTGGCTGTTATGGGAAATGTCTGTGATTTGCTCACACAGCAAGAGAGTGATTTGCACACACAGAAACGGCAAAAATGGGTCTGTGCATACCTCGGGCACATACTCGCAGTGCCTAGGGGCTCCAAAAAGGTAGATCCACCAGTGGGTTACCAGTTCTTTCTCCAGTGGGCCACAGCACACTGCACACTGCTCCTGGTATACTTAGGTGGTTTCCCATCCAAGTACTGACCAGGCCAAGGGTGGTGTGACTGGAATTGAACCCACGTCACAGCAGTGAAAGCACTGAATCATAACCACCGGACCAACAAGGAACCCATCATGCAGTGGTAGATTCTGCTAAAATTAAGATTCTTTTTCTGGAAATTCATTTCTATCCATTATTTACGTAGCTGCTAATATTATTAGTTTGTTGCCTATTGTGAATGTTTTGCTAGTCTACAGTGGTCCTTTTATACGTATATTTGGAAACTTATAAGCCCATACAGCCTGTGTAGTAAATATTCAATGACAGATATGTCTTGTCTAAACTGGCTGAAGATTAATGGTCCCTTCAGTTGAATTGTGTATATGACTTTACTTAGGATATGACTACTGGATAAACCAACTACCTGATTTCTTTACTTTATTACTTTATTATTTGTGGCTTTAAGAGGTTGGTATACAGGCAAAATAATGTATATACATTAGTTTGTTTATTATATAGCATAATATATGTTTATATTATATACATTTACATATATTTATTAGTTTATTACCAAATAAAATATACATTTCAATTATATACATGTATATACATTTATTGGTTTATTACATTTATATTATAATAGTTTATTACCTAATATAATATATATTTTTTGTTATATATATTGTAATATATTTATTAGTTCATTACGTAATACATTTATATTATAAACATTTATATACATGTATTAGTTTATTATCTAATATAATATACATTTGTATTATTTACATTTTAATATATTTATTAGTTCATTAAGTAATACATTTATATTATAAACATTTACATACATTTATTAGTTTATTACCTAATATAATATACATTTATATTATAAGCTTTAATATACATGTATTAGTTTGTTTATTACCTAATATAATATAAATGTATATTATATACGTTAATATAGTTTCATTAGTTTGTTTATTACCTAACAATAAAGTATACATTTATATTATATACATTTAAGTACATTTATTAGTTTATTACCTAATATATTATACATTTATATTATATACATTTATTTAAATGTATTAGTTTATTATCTAATATAATATACAGTGGATATAAAAAGTCTACATACCCCTGCTAAAATGTCAGGTTTCTGTGCTGTAAAAAAATTAGACAAAGATAAATCATTTCAGAACTTTTTCCACCTTTAATGTGACCTATAAACTGTACAACTCAATTGAAAAACAAACTGAAATCTTTTTGGTGGAGGGAATAAAAATAAAAAATAAAAATAATGGGATTGCATAAGTCTGCACACCCTCTTATAACTGGGGATGGAGCTGTGTTCAGAATTAAGCAATCACATTCCAAATCGTGTTAAATAGGAGTCAGCATACACCTGCCATCATTTAAAGTGCCTCTGATTAACCCCAAATAAAGTTCAGCTGCTCTAGTTTCTTAGTAGCATCCCACAGCAAAAGCCATGGTTCACAGAGAGCTTCCAAAGCATCAGAGGGATTTAATTGTTAAAAGGTATCAGTCAGGAGAAGGGTACAAAGAATTTCCAAGGCATTAGATATACCATGGAACACAGTGAAGACAGTCATCATCAAGTGGAGAAAATATGGCACAACAGTGACATTACCAAGAACTGGAGCTCCCTCCAACATTGATGAAAAGACGAGAAGAAAACTGGTCTGGGAGGCTACCAAGAGGCGTACAGCAACATTAAAGGAGCTGCAGGAATATCTGGCCAGTACTGGCTGTGTGGTACGTGACAACAATCTCCCGTATTCTTCCGATGTCTGGGCTATGGGGTAGAGTGGCAAGTCGAAAGCCTTTTCTTACGAAGAAAAACATCCAAGCCAGGCTACATTTTGCAAAAACACATCTGAAGTTTCCCAAAAGCATGTGGGAAAAGGTGTTATGGTCTGATGAAACCAAGGTTGAACTTTTTGGCCATAATTCCAAAAGATATGTTTGGCGCAAAAACAACACTGCACATCACCAAAAGAACACCATACCCACAGTGAAGCATGGTGGTGGCAGTATCATGCTTTGGGGCTGTTTTTCTTCAGCTGGAACTGGGGCCTTAGTTAAGATAGAGGGAATTATGAACCGTTCCAAATACCAGTCAATATTGGCACAAAACCTTCAGGCTTCTGCTAGAAAGCTGAACATGAAGAGGAACTTCATCTTTCAGCATGACAACGACCCAAAGCATACATCCAAATCAACAAAGGAATGGCTTCACCAGAAGAAGATTAAAGTTTTGGAATGGCCCAGCAAGAGCCCAGACCTGAATCTGATTGAAAATCTGTGGGGTGATCTGAAGAGGGCTGTGCACAGGAGATGCCCTCGCAACCTGACAGATTTGGAGTGTTTTTGCAAAGAAGAGTGGGCAAATCTTGCCAAGTCAAATTGTGCCATGCTGATAGACTCATACCCAAAAAGACTGAGTGCTGTAATAAAATCAAAAGGTGCTTCAACAAAGTATTAGTTTAAGGGTGTGCAAACTTATGCAACCATATTATTTTATTTTTTATATTTTTTCTTCCCTATACCTAAAAGATTTCAGTTTGTTTTTCAATTGAGTTGTACAGTTGATAGGTCACATTAAAGGTGGAAAAAGTTCTGAAATGATTTATCTTTGTATCATTTTTTTACAGCACAGAAACCTGACATTTTAACAGGGGTGTGTAGACTTTTTATGTCCACTGTACATTTATGTTATTTACATTTATTAGTTTATTACCTAATAAAATATAATGCACATTTAAATTATATACATTTAATCGTTTTTTACTCCCTAATATAATATTTATTTTGCTGTGTTTAGTGGAGATTTAGACCTTTCATCTATTAGTTATTAAAGGGCATTTAGCCATTTTTTTGTTTTATATTAATGATTTAACAAGGTTAATTAATTCATTTTATCCTCCTCAATGCAGTTGTCATATAACATTTATACTTCACTTACGTTTAAGAAATCCTTACTTTTAAGAAGGAGCTTTCTGCTTTCTTTCCGCTTTCTCTCATATAGATGCCATGTTTCACAGCTGTGACCTACGGCCACACTCAGATGGAGGAGCATCACTTTTAGTGTGAAGCCCCTCCCAGTCGGTCACAACTGTGAAACATGGCATCTATGTGAGAGAGAACAGAAGCAAAATAAACTGTTCTAGTATGCAGAAAAGGTATGTATTCACCTGGGGTTTCTTATATATAAGGTGATCATTGCAAAGCAGGAATGTTTACGTACACGGGGGGTAGAGGCTCGCAATGAGCGCCAAAGGTTATATATATTATAGGAAGACGAGCAAGGTACCAGATATGGTATTACCCTAATGAAATCATTTGGATTTCAATATCGTCTATATGCAGATGAAACTCAAATCTACCACTCGGCACCTGATCTATCCCGCTCTCTTCTTGCACAAGTGGCCAACTACCTCTCTAGCATATCCTCCTGGATGTCCACCAGTCAACTCAAACTCAACATGTCTAAGACGGAACTCCCAATATTCCCATCATCTACTACAGCTTCCATTCTCATGTATATCTCTCACTGTTGGCAACGCCATCATCACTCCCATGTCCCAAGCCCGTTGTCTTGGGGTTCTACTGGACCCTGTCCTCTTTTTCACTCCTCACATACAGTCTATAACAAAATCTAGTATTGTTCAACTAAAAAACATTGCCTAAATACGTCACTATCTTACACAAGACACAACTAAAATCCTAATTTACTCATCAAATCTCGCCTCAACTACTGCAACTCGCTCCTTGCTGTCCTCCCCATCACTTGTTTATCCACAATCCATAATGAACACATCCGCTAGACTCATCTACTAAACTCCACGCTCAGTGTCTACAGCTCCTCTCTGTCAATCACTCCACTGGCTTCCCATAACCTCCAGAATAACATTTATGATCATGACCCTAAAGTGTAACGCCCTCAGCAATAATGAACCCCCTTATATCTCTGCTCTTATCTCTAAATACACCCCAACCGTCCTCTTCGTTCTGCTAATGACCTTCTTCTTTCCTCCTCACTTATCACCTCCTCTCACTCCCGAATTTTTCACGTGTTGCCCCAATTCTTTAGAACTCCTTGCCTCGCTCCACCAGACTATTTTCCTGCCTCAAATCCTTCAAACACTCACTAAAAACAGATCTGTTTAAAGAAGCTTATCACCTCCAGCCCTAATATAGACATTGCATCTATTATCCTTCTATACCTCTCCCATACAATTTAGATTGTAAGTCTGCGAGTTTTCAATCTTCCTATGTGCTTTAGTGAAAGCTCTATGTACATCTGATTTTAAGCTCCATTCTCTAATTTTAACTATTATATTACATTTTTCGTTAATGGTGGCAAACATTTAGTCTTTGATTGTAACAAGATTATACACCTGGGTTGAATCCCGTATTCAGATAACATCTCTATTCAGTTCTGTTGAAAAATTACCATTTAACAATAGAATTCAGTACAGAGCAAATGACTATTTGGCAATATAATTGAGTACAAGCAAACCCCAACAAGATAACCCCCCACACCCCTTTGGCTACAGGATGGAAGCTCCCATAACAGAAGCAGATCTGCTAAATTGAAGCTATTTTGTGGAATGCTTTTATCTTCATGACTAATTTTGCTAATGTGTTACTTTCCTTTAACTTCTAGATTGTAAGCTCTTCGGAGTAGGGTCCTCATTATTGTTGCGCCAAGCCGTCTGCTAACCCATTTGTATCACATTGTACCTGTACTTTATTTACTTGTACTGTAGTTTACTTTGGAAATAGTACTATGGAAAATACTGGCATTTTATAAATTAAGAGTAATAATAATAATAATAATAATGATAATAATTACCCTCAAACTACAGTGGCCCTTAAATAGTGTACAGTTCAGAGCAGTAAAGTGAAATGTCCACTAGATGGCGACGTCCCCCTACAAGACGCTCACACACCCAACAGTTTGGGTTATTAAAGGGATTTTAGTAAATATTATTGGAATTATTCACATTATAGGACATGTTTTGGACTAAATACGTTCTCATAGTTAACACACATTATATATATATATATATATGTATATATATATATTACCTATAGTAAATAAATAGTACATTTGTATTCCCATTTTAATGTCTAGAATAAGTTAATTAACTTATTTCCTGCTCATAATTGAGAAATACAGTTATTACATTGCACTCTGGGAATCTGGGCAGAGACATGCAAATGCACTTTTTAATCCAATACTATTTCAAACATGGCTCCTTTTAGGCGTATGCCTGATGTATTAAACAGCTTTAAGCAAAGTTCAGGATTGATTATGTACAAGCCAGGAAGCCTGCTGTACATATGTATGAAGAAACAAACATAAGATGGAATCATCCATATATATATATGATTTTATGATTTCATGATTTTATATATGATTTATGATTTCAACTATAATTCTGATTTTCCCAATATAAATATATATATTTATATATTGAGAAAACTGGAATTAAATGATTATTGAGTTATATATATATACTAGTGACTTTCCCGTCAAAAAATGACAGCAATAGAATTATAAGGCAGATAATGCTGTGTGGTACACAAAGTAAGTATTTTGGTTGTGTGAGTACCGTCGGCGCTCATTGCGAGCCTCTTGGTTGGTGTATGTTTGGTTATGAGAGCTCCTTTGGCACTCATTGCAAGTTTTGCGCTGATGGTCTTTTGGCTCGCATTGTGAGCCTCTGCCCTGGTGTAGTTGTGGTTCTGTAAACACAGTTGGCGCTCCTTGTGAAGCGTGCGCTTATCGCCTTTAGCGTTTATTGTTATTTTTTAATTATTTTTATGTGAATGTATTTTGTAATGTTAAATAATAATTAGTAAAGTTATAAAGTAATATACTTTACCTATTTGTAATTAATATATGCATTAAGCAATATGCTGAAGAGCTGACAATCTGTTTTGATGTTCCTGCAGCATACAATGTAGATTTGCACTGTTGTTTAGCTGAGGTGTAAGTGTCAGCAATGTGTGCAGTGTGTAGTGTAAATAGGCTGCGTGCGCGAGTTTAAACGGCTTGTTAGATTTAAGTGATTGTGGTAAAATGGCTGCGTGTGTATGTGATAGGCGGGTGTGGAGCATTTAGCGTCCTTCCTAATAGTGTATTTATTAGGTTGTACGGGTGTGTGGAAAAGGCGTATGTGCTTGGCAGAGTTTTGCGTGCTTAGGGGTCATGTTTTCGCTTTTTTCAGCTGACATTTTTTCTCTCGCTTAGGGGATTTTCGAGTGGCGAAAATCTTTAAATTGTATTTAAATTGGCGTGTAACCTCATTCCCAGACGTCCTGGCTGTCCCCCCTTGCTGTGTGTGTTTTTTTTTGTTTTATCTTATTTTGTATTTTGTGTGTTTTTCGTGTTTTTCTCTCTGCGTATTACGGCCGTTAACATTTTGAATTGTGTATTTGAGTTTTGTGTTGAAGTGTAGTTCCGCGGGTTGTAGGTATGATGTGGAAGGCATGCGGGATCGTAGGGATGAGCGCCTACTGCGCTCATCTCCACCAGCGCAGTGAGCGCATTCGGCTCTCTCTGCCTAAGTCCTACGGTGCTCATCTCCACCAGCGCAGTGAGCACCTTCCGCGCTGCCTGCTTGCCCTACAGGGTCGTAGGGATGAGCACCTATGGTGCTCATCTCCACCAGCGCAAGGAGCGCCTTTGACGCTCCTTGCCTGGCCTCAACCGCAGTTTAAACGTTGCGTTACCAACGGATTTTGGCAAGGTCACGCTGCTGAGAACTATATATGTGATATATGATATATAGATGATTCCATCTTATGTTTGTTTCATCATTTACTGATAGCCGGCGCATTTGTTGTGTGGTTATGAATTGTTATAATATTGGAGCTCACTGAATTTGATACCTATCACCTCCTCCTACTCATGCTCACATACAGACAGTTGACAATTATAACTGCAAGCTTTGCTGCTGCAGAAATGAAAACACCCCTCTCACAAGCACAACCATTACTAGTGTGTGGAGGCTCCAGACACCAGCAGAGGTTGTTTTATTTCTAAATGAAACCTTAACTGTTTCTAGGAGCCTAGAATAAAGCCCTTCATGGATATATATACATATACATATATATCACATATATAGTTGTGAGCGTACGAGTCGTTGCTCACGCTTGCGGGCTCGCGCAGCGAGCCGCGGCCCTCGCGTAGCGAGGTCACTGGGCAAGGGCCTCAGTTGCTGGCATGGAGCGCCGAAGGCGCTCCATGCCAGCAACTGAGGCCCCTCGCGAAGCGAGGGCCTCAGTTGCTGGCGAGGTCACTGGGCACGGGTCTCAGTTGCTGGCATGGAGCGCCGAAGGCGCTCCATGCCAGCAACTGAGGCCCCTCGCGAAGCGAGGGACTCAGTTGCTGGCGAGGTCACTGGGCAAGGGCCTCAGTTGCTGGCATGGAGCGCCGAAGGCGCTCCATGCCAGCAACTGAGGCCCCTCGCGAAGCGAGGGACTCAGTTGCTGGCGAGCTCACTGGGCAAGGGCCTCAAACCCTCGCAAAATTCACGGCGCTACTCAAAAAACACGACACACAAATTACGACACTCGCTAAATTTTACGAGGCACGCAAACAACGTACGAAACACGTTACCACACATTACGACCTCGCAAACATCGGACGCAACACGCCGACATACAAACATTTAAAACACAATACATACACACAGCACATACATAAAAAACTTACCTACACCAAGAGGGAGCACCCAGGACCTCAAAAATGCAACTTACACCTCGATTTTACTCGAAATAAAACAGTTTAGAGACTAAAAAAAAAACGAAGCGAGAGAAAAAATGGCCGCCGAACAAAACGAAAACGAGGCTACAGCACTCTAAACTCGCAAAACACCACAAGAAACTCGCAAAACACCACAAAACACCTACGGATATTCCGATACAGACCTATACCACACATTACTCGCCATTTTACACCAATGCGGAAGTACACGACTACGCTAACGGTTTGGTCTCGCGCACGCACAGTGTTACACTGCACACATTCAGCATGCTTATACAGCAGCTCCACACCACTAATGCTGCAGCAGCATCAACACAGATTGCCAGCTCTTCATCACAATGCTTCAAAATAGGTACAATATATTCATTTACTAATTTAGCTACCTTACTATTTCATTGCCGTCATTTTTTGACGGGCAATTCGCTAGTATATATATATATATAATTTTAAAAACTAGTAATAAAAAAGTCATACCTCATATTGACATATGCTAAAGGACATATTTCTGATTTAAAAAAGTAAAAGGAAAAAAACAGTGTGGTTATTTGAACCCACAACCTTTTCCACAGTAGACTGTAGCCTTACCTGCTGTCCTAATTGATCTGTTGCTGATGCTAAAATATAATCAAGCAGTTACAAATCACTTAGCCACTGTCTAATTCAAAGTCTCCACACTGATCTTAATTAATATTCATGATATTCCATGCAGTACAGAGCTCATTACTCATTCAGGCAGAGGCAACACATTAAAATAGCCTGACTTCTATTGATCATAACTCCTTGAATTCAGCACCAATATGTTTTCAATATACTTTTTCACCATGTATCTAATGGTGCAAAGCACAAATGGGAAGGTATAATAAATATGTATTTTACCCTATAGGGGAATATTTCACCATTCACAGACACTGCTGCTCAGTTTAGCTTTTCGAAAACAGAACTGCTCTGTGTCTGGCGCTGGCACACATGTGTAATTTCTTTACTGTGTGTCACTGGCTCACTTGGCAAATTTCACCGCAGTGTACTCCCTAAAACACTGTCATGAGAGCCATGCAGGAGACTTGTGGTTGTTGTTGTTGTTTTTTTTCGTGTAGTTGAGACTTCACCTCCCAGCATGCTTTGTAAGGAAGAGAGAATGTGACTTCATAAGTAGCACAACTTATGGTTTTGCCACCCCTAGGACATAGCACTTCCTCCAAGGAGCTCTGTGTAAAGTACAATGTATGTTCTAGGTTTTTTTAATACACTTTTAAGTATAAAAACACAATTCCCCTGCAGGCTCCACCTTTAATGTGACCTATAAACTGTACAACTCAATTGAAAAACAACTGAAATCTTTTAGGTGGAGGGAAGAAAAAATATAAAAATAAAATAATATGGTTTCAAGGGCATCTCCTGTGCACAACCCTCTTCAGATCACCCCACAGATTTTCAATCGGATTCAGGTCTGGGCTCTGGCTGGGCCATTCCAAAACTTTAATCTTCTTCTGGTGAAGCCATTCCTTTGTTGATTTGGATGTATGCTTTGGGTCGTTGTCATGCTGAAAGATGAAGTTCCTCTTCATGTTCAGCTTTCTAGCAGAAGCCTGAAGGTTTTGTGCCAATATCGACTGGTATTTATAGGCAGACACTTTGAAATAGTGCTGTCTGTGGGTAGCTTTCCTGGCTTGTTCATAATCCATCCTGAGCTTTGTGTATTACAGCCATGTATGAATTGCAATTTGGATTAAAGAGTGAAGCCTAGGCACATTTTCATGTCCTATCCAGGTACCCAGAATGCAGTGCAATAACTATACTTCTTGAAATTCTGAGCAGGCAACAAATGTTTTAACTTATTTTAGACATTCAAATGTGAACACAAATGTACAATTTATTGACTATTTATATATATATATATATATATATAGATACAAGAGAGATACAGGTGGGGTAACAGAGCCAGCTATCAGTGCCAAGTAACACTGCATGAAATGCATTTGCTGTTTTAGCAGCCATGTTGGTACACCCACATCTTCATTCCATCTTGGTGTTCTCCACTGTTCCAATTCCAGAGGATTTAGAAATTCCATTTATTTAACTGTTTGAGGGCTTCAGTCCAGAATCAATATCCAAAATCCACACCTACAATAATTTTATAGACGTGTCTATTGAATTTTTCAAGCTTGTTTGTGCTTTTTTTGTAAAGTTATTATACTTTAAACCGCCACTATAAAAAAGCATTAGCATCTGTGCAAGTCAGGAGAATAAAAACAATGTTCTGGTGCAGTAGTGATTTAAAGCAAAACTGAACTCAGCTAAAAAATAAAGGCCATATTTTAAACTTTGTAAAACATTTTGCCTGTTATCAAATACAATCCTTCAATAGAACCAGAGCATACTACAATAGTGGCACTTCAGTGGTTCTTTAATGCAATCAAATAAACTATATTTGATATTATCCGATGTAAAAAAAATATATATATATATATATATACCAGTAACTCGCCCATCACAAATGAGGATATCATATAACTTTATGTTCAATTGTCTGTGCTGTCTCTCTCTCCTGTCATTCTCCCTCTCCCTATGTCCTGTGTGTCTGTCGCTCTGTCTCTCTCCTGTGTATGTTCCTCTCTCTCTCCCTATGTCCTGTCTCTTTCACTCTCCTCGCTCTCTCCTGGCTGTCTCCTTCTCTCTCTACCTATGTCCCGTGTTTGTCTCTCTCTGTACTGTGTCTCTCTCTCTCTCTCTCCTGTCTCTCTCTCTCCTATCTCCTGTATCTCTCTCCGTCTCACCCTATGTCCTGTGTTTGTCTCTCTCTCTCTGTCCCATCTCTCTCTCTCTCCTCTCTCTCTTATGTCTCTCTCTCCTGTCTCTCTCCCTCTCTCTCCAGTCTCTCTCACTCTCCTCCATCTCTCCTGTCTGTCTCCTTCTCTCTCTACCTATGTCCCATGTTTGTCTCTCTCTGTACCGTGTCTCTCTCTCTCTCTCCTGTCTCTTTCTCTCCTATCTCCTGTATCTCTCTCCGTCTCACCCTATGTCCTGTGTTTGTCTCTCTCTCTCTGTCCCATCTCTCTCTCTCTCCTCTCTCTCTTATGTCTCTCTCTCCTGTCTCTCTCCCTCTCTCTCCAGTCTCTCTCGCTCTCCTCCATCTCTCCTGTCTGTCTCCTTCTCTCTCTACCTATGTCCTGTGTCTGTCTCTCTCTGTACCGTGTCTCTCTCTCTCTCTCTTATGTCTCTCTCTCTCTCTCTCCGTATCTCCCTATGTTTTGTGTCTGTCTCTCTCTCTCTCTGTCCCGTCTCTCTCTCTCTCATGTCTCTCTCCTGTCTCTCTCTCTCTCTCCCTCTCTCCCTATGTTCTGTGTCTGTCTCTCTCTGTCCCATCTCTCTCTCTCTCTTATGTCTCTCTCTCTTCTGTCTCTCTCTCTCCAGTCTCTCTCGCTCTCCTCCATCTCGCCTGTCTGTCTCCTTCTCTCTCTACCTATGTCCTGTGTCTGTCTCTCTCTGAACCGTGTCTCTCTCTCTCTCTCTTATGTCTCTCTCTCCTATCTCCTGTATCTCTCTCCGTCTCGCCCTATGTCCTGTGTCTGTCTCTCTCTCTCTGTCTTATGTCTCTCTCTCCTGTGTCCTGTGTCTGTCTCTCTCTGTACCATGTCTCTCTCTCTCTTATGTATCTCTCTCCGTCTCACCCTATGTCCTGTGTCTGTCTTTCTCTCTGTCCCATCTCTCTCTCTCTCTCTCTCATGTCTCTCTCTCTCTACCTCTCTCCCTATGTCCTGTGTCTGTCTCTCTCTCTGTCCCATCTCTCTCTCTCTCTCTCTCTCTCTCATGTCTCTCTCTCTCTCTACCTGTCTCCCTATGTCCTGTGTCTGTCTCTCTCTCTGTCCCGTCTCTCTCTCTCATGTCTCTCTCTCCCCCCCTCTCTCCCTATGTCCTGTGTCTGTCTCTCTCTCTCTCTGTCCCTTCTCTCTCTCTCTTATGTCTCTCTCTCCTGTCTCTCTTTCTCTCTCTCTCCCTATGTTCTGTGTCTGTCTCTCTCTCTTTCTCTCTCTCTCTCCCTCCCTCTCTCCCTATGTCCTGTGTCTGTCTCTCTCTCTGTCCCATCTCTCTCTCTCTCTCTCTCTCATGTCTCTCTCTCTCTCTACCTGTCTCCCTATGTCCTGTGTCTGTCTCTCTCTCTGTCCCGTCTCTCTCTCTCATGTCTCTCTCTCCCTCCCTCTCTCCCTATGTCCTGTGCCTGTCTCTCTCTCTCTCTCTCCCTCCCTCTCTCTCTCTCTCTCTTATGTCGCTCTCTCTCCTGTCTCTCTCTCTCTCTCCAGTCTCTCTCGCTCTCCTCCCTCTCTCCTGTCTGTCTCCTTCTCTCTCTACCTATGTCCTGTGTCTGTCTCTCTCTGTACCGTGTCTCTCTCTCTCTCTCTTATGTCTCTCTCTCCTATCTCCTGTATCTCTCTCCGTCTCTCCGTCTCGCCCTATGTCCTGTGTCTGTCTCTCTCTCTCTGTCCCGTCTCTCTCTCTCTCTCTCCTCTCTCTCTTATGTCTCTCTCTCCTGTGTCCTGTGTCTGTCTCTCTCTGTACCGTGTCTCTCTCTCTCTCTCTTATGTCTCTCTCTCCTATCTCCTGTATCTCTCTCGGTCTCGCCCTACCTATGTCCTGTGTCTGTCTCTCTCTCTGTCCCATCTCTCTCTCTCTCTCTCTCTCTCATGTCTCTCTCTCTCTCTACCTCTCTCCCTATTTCCTGTGTCTGTCTCTCTCTGTCCCGTCTCTCTCTCTCTCTCTCTCTCATGTCTCTCTCTCTCCCTCCCTCTCTCCCTATGTCCTGTGTCTGTCTCTCTCTCTGTCCCATCTCTCTCTCTCTCTCTCATGTCTCTCTCTCTCTCTACCTCTCTCCCTATGTCCTGTGTCTGTCTCTCTCTCTGTCCCATCTCTCTCTCTCTCTCTCTCTCTCATGTCTCTCTCTCTCTCTACCTCTCTCCCTATGTCCTGTGTCTGTCTCTCTCTCTGTCCCGGCTCTCTCTCTCATGTCTCTCTCTCATGTCTCTCTCTCCCTCCCTATGTCCCTATGTCCTGTGTCTGTCTTTCTCTCTGTCCCTTCTCTCTCTCTCTTTCTCTCTCTCTCTTTTATGTCTCTCTCTCCTGTCTCTCTTTCTCTCTCTCTCCCTATGTCCTGTGTCTGTCTCTCTCTGTCCTCTCTCTCTCATATCTCTCTCTCTCTCTGATGTATTTCTCTATCCTGTCTCTCTCTCTACCTCTCATTTCTCTCTGTATATATGTTATCAATATGTGACATGTGATATATATATATATATATATTATACACTTACATATCTATTTATCTATCTATCTCTATCTATCTATCTATGTATCTATCTATCTGTATGTATGTCTATCTATCTATCTATCTATCTATCTATCTATCTATCTATCTATCTATCTATCTATCTATCTATCTATATGTCTGTATCTCTATCTATCTATCTATCTATCTATCTATCTATCTATCTATCTATCTATCTATCTGTCTGTATCTCTATCTATCTATCTATCTATCTGTCTGTATCTCTATCTATCTATCTATCTATCTATCTATATATCTATCTGTCTGTATCTCTATCTATCTATCTATCTGTCT
>CM050163.1:547670240-547757740 GCA_027410445.1 Discoglossus pictus
AATCAATCAGGATGTCTGCAGAAGCAATAGTTTCACCTGCTTGCAGCAAGGATATCCACAAATCCAGGCCTGGGTGCGCCCCTCCAGGACCGAGTTTGGACATCCCTACACTAAACTACTGGTGGTCTGAAGGCCACAGTCTGGGATCTACATTTCGCTTACCAGATGAATGTAACTTTCAGATGAATGTACCACAAAGTTTAATTTAGTTTTGTTAGTTTATAGATAGATCGATTCAAAATGTATGTTTATTCTTTGTTATGGCAATAATTATTTTACATAAAATTCATTTGTACATGGTCATACCTGTGGCTCTCGACCTTTTTGATCTGGAAATAACCAAGATTAATAAAAAATTTAATATCTACTACATGTAACACATTGAAGTTTCATCAAGTTTTACACTAATTTGAATTGAGTTTTAACTGCAGATAATTTTCTTAACAATTTGTCTATATCTATGGCTAATGACAGTGGTGTAAAGGGCTCTCCTCATCCCTCTTTATTCCTGAGGACCAGCAGATAAGGTCTCAGGGACTGGCACCGGGCCTAATCACTGGTCTGATAGACAAGACTTGTAAAGAAAACCTTCATATGTATAGTTAGAGTAGTGGTACTCAATAATGGGTACTAGGGTCAGTCTCTGAGACCTTATCTACTGGTCCTCAGGATCAAAGAGGGATGATGAGAGTCTAACACTTCAAACATCTTCAAACCTATGTAAAACTAGATAGTTTCTCCCGTGTAGTCTCACCCTGTACAAATTGTTCTGGGTCTCAAAGCCAGTTCTTGTGAGCTCTGGAAGATATCCAGCCGGTCCTTCTAAAAGATTGTCTTGGAGGACAAAAGGGAGACGGGTGATATACCTACAAATTTATCAAAGAATGTAATAAAGTTCATCTTCCAGAAGAAGAAGAATACAAGAACAAGAGCTCATGATGTGGAAAGTGAAGATTTAGTTGTGCAATGTGTAACAGCCTTACCATGGTGGTAGTAGTTGGGTCAAACACAGTTGTAGACGACAATCATATCTGAGTAAGCATACGACTATCCGGATGATTAATTAAATCAAGCTTTCTAGGAAGGTAGAATATTACTCTTTTGGGTTCTTATCTACCATCAAACCTATGTTTCTTTATTTTATACTGATATATATATATATATATATATATATATATATATATATATATATATATATATATATATATATATAAATGTATATTTATCAGCAGGAAGAACTACTTGATCTTGGTCTAATCTGCACACTGTTTTTGACCATGTCCTATCTTTGGTCCATCCCTATCTAAATCTGAAACATTTTAAAATGCCTTACCAATTCTGCTGCAAGTTTTTTTTTCATGCATCCGCCGCTTTAAATTGAAAGTAGTCCATCACATTATCCCTAAACCTTGTACCATTCAGTTACGGATCATGACCTCTTGTTCTAGCATTTACCTTTTTCTGAATTTAGTTCCCTGGATATATCCCTCACTTTGTGTTATTTTCCTTCATATTGTCCCTTGTTCTTTTCTGCTTCAATCTTAGTACATCTCTTCCATGCATTTAAACTGATAAAGATAAGATTTTGATAAGGAGCCAGCAGGTGATAGACCCAACCCTTGGGTTTACTTAAGATCTATGTGAGGTTTGCTGGTCATCACTGCTGCAAACGTTACCATATGACAACATTTCCTTGTTAGGGCTGCAATGTCAGACTGACTTGTTCCCCCAATGATAAGTCATAATAGACAGCAAAATACACCCTATGTTATCATTTAAAGTGACACAGCACAGTTATTGCAGAAATGAACCATAAAGATATATAATTGCAGCTGGTTGCTATTAGAAATTTGAGTGGAATTGTTTAATAACTAAACTTGCAACTTGTGTATTAAGTAAGTATTAATTAATTGGTTAAGTATTAATTGATGGGATGTTATGAGTTACCCACATGTGGACTTTTTGAATATGGAATCTATTGGGGTTCAATAGTTATAGATGACCGGGACGGGATCACTGTATACTACAATATGTCCATGCCGCCCCACCTAACACAGCTGTCATAGAGTTCCTCCATAACTAGCCTCTCACCACCACATTGACTTAGTACATCTTGGCCAGCCACCACAGGCCTTATATCATAGGTCATAGATCATATATGTCAACTATGTAACAAACTAACTACATTAGTAGCTGGTGACAATATAAACAGGTTCCCTGGTGGTCCAGTAGTTAGGATTAGGTGGGTTCACCTCTACAACTTGGGTTTGTTTCCAAGTCAAGGAACCAAGAGGTTGCACCACCCTGAAGCAGAGTAGGGTTGGTCCTTGGTTAGTACTTGGATTATTATTATTATCGTTTATTTGTAACGCGCCAACATATTCCGTAGCGCTATACATAAGTTAAGTTACAGGCAATGACAAGTTAAAGATTCATACATTGCAAAGAGTGTATGGCCCTGTCTTTGAGCTTGGAATCCAGTGTCCATAGCGCTTTCCCTAAAGCACTGCGCAGGATTGAAACTCGCAGACTTACAATCTAAAGGATTGGATTGGATGGGAGACCACCTAGGAATACCAGGAGCTGTGGCCCACTGGAGAAGGAACTGGCAGCCCAATCTAGAATCTCTGCCATGAATAACAAGTGGATCAGCATGACCATAGACATAAAGATGTCGTTGTGTGTTACAGTCCATGAGGTCATGGAGAGTCGGAAATGACTGAATGACACACAGAAAAAAGTTATGAACATAAAATAATTTTAAGACAAAATCAGACTTTTTGAAGACTATTAGCCTTAATAAATTGTGATTTGGCCAATTGAAAAGGGCTCTATATAAGCACATAGCAGAAGTTTTTAGTTAGTGAAGACTTTGCTTTTGGATAGAAGTTCCTGACAGCTTGAAGCCTGAGGGTTGTGCTTATCTTTTTGTTATCAATGAAGAGACAGGTGGAGGGAGAAAGGAGATGGATTAGTCAAATAAATGTCTATAATGTACTAAAAATATAAAATAAATATACCGATATATTATATAAATATAATATTATTATAAATATTCATAAAAATATATATTTTTAAATATTTATTAATATAAACTTTCAAATAAATTAAATTAATAAAGCCCAGCAGGTCTGTAATCTATGAACATCCTTTTTTGTGTGAAAAATATCATAATTTTGTTAAAGAACCTGTTAAATCACAGAATGTTTTATCTTATCTGGTGCCATCACTTTGTAACAGCTTGACGTAGGAGAGGGGTGTGCTTATGTTTATCTATCAGGTGAGGGAGGAGATACGAGGGAAGCAGGATTTGTTATATAATTGGATCTTATTGAATTTGAAACCTACCCCTTATATGCTCAGAAGCAGGCAGCTTGCAACAATAATTGCAAACCCTTCTCCAACAGAAATGTAAACACTCTTCTCACACACACAAACTTCTCCAAAGTTTTATGAATGCCTCCAGGATCGCAAAAAAAAAATTAGTTAAAAGCCCATTTTATGCCAATTTTCGTGTCTAAATATCCATATTAACATTTTTTATGGCAGAGATTGGAGGGCCCAGATGCTAAATAATTGTGTCCCTCACTGGAACATCTCTATAAATGTTAGGTACCTGTAGGAGTCAATAAGAAGACAAAAATATATATAGGTGGCAGATTATCTTCTTATATAATTACTCCAGGTCACTACCAGATGGACCCTATCCTATTTTGGGCCCTGGTGCTTTGCACCTGCTACACTGGCAGTAGCCCCATTCCCTATATATTCTACCACATCATTTATCTTATGGTGGACAAAAGAGTAATAGAAGCCTCAGCCGTACAGAGTGCTGTAAATAAACAGTACACACGTGTTCACATTGGGACGTCTAAAAATAAAAACATATCGCTTACTCAGAATTTTGAGAAATAGTTATTGCACTGCACTCTGGGAAGCTGGACGGGGACATGTAAATGAGACCAAAATGCATTATTACTCTTTTATCCGATACCACTTTATAAATGGCTGCTTACAGCAGGCATAGGTTATGGTATTGGATTAAAATGCATGGTGGACTCATTTGCATGTCCCCGCCCACTTTCCCAGAATGCTGAGCAACAAATAGTTTTTTAACTTATTTTTAACACAAATGTATTATTTATTTATTGTATATTCTATATATACTTTATCATTTACATATTATTTTCAAATATATATGACTGGGGTTTACTTGGCAGTAATTCTGTGGTGTGTGGGTATATAACGTTACCATAATGGTGTGCAAAGAAGGGAATATCCCTGTGTGATTACACACACAAAGCATGACACCTAGTATTCATATAGAACAGCCGTGGCAGGTGTCAGATGGCAGCATGAATATCATAGTATGTGGAGTAACTGCAAGTACATACGTGTACTAATTACACCTCCAACATGTTCCGGTATGGGCTCTACAGAACTATATTATATTGAGTCCACAGGTAAAGCTCTAGTTTATTCTAATATATGTTTACTATGGTTCACATGGTGCTTAAAGGGATATGGAAGGTCCCCAGGTTGTACTAGGTATATCAAATAAAGTACATAAAGTAAAGTGTATATATTTACCGTACTTTAGGTACTTTATTTTATTAAGAAATGTTTATAAGCTCTGTTTTTACTTCCTAAAAGCAAATGAACAGTCCCTGCATGGGCCTGCCCACTGCAGTGTATACAGACACAAAATCTGTAGTGCTGGATGTGCAGTGTACTGTCCTAGCCTATCAGGGATTACGGTATGTCTCAGAAAACTTGCTGCTAAGATGTGGCCCTTGATAGGCTAGGACACTACACTGCTCATCAAGTCCTAAAGAGTCTGAATATTTGTTAGAATTTAGACAGTAAAAACAGAGCTTCTCTCTCTATCTCTCTCTCTCGTCTCTCTCTCTCTCTTGTCTCTTTGTCTCGTCTCTCCCTATCATTTCTCTCTCTTGCTCTCACTCGTCTGTCTCTGACTCTTCTCTCTCTCAACTCTCTCTATCTCTCTCATCTCTCTCTCATCTCTCTGTTATCTCTCTCTATCGTCTCTCTAAAACTTTTTTATCATCTCTCTCTCTCGTCTGTCTCTGACTCTTCTCTCTCTAATCTCTCTCTATCTCTCTCTCGTCTCTCTCATCTCTCTCATTTCTCTGCCTCGTCTCTCTGTTGTCTCTATCTGTCTCTCTTGTCTCTTTCTCATCTCTCTTGTCTCTCTATCGTCTCTCTCTAACTTTTTTATCATCTCTCTCTCGTCTGTCTCTGACTCTTCTCTCTCTCATCTCTCATCTCTCTCTCTCATATCTGTCTCGTCTCTCTGTTGTCTCTCTCTATCTCTCTATATCTCTCTCTCGTGTCTCTCTGGCTCATCTCTCTTGTCTCTCTCTATCATCTCTCTCTAACTTTTCTCTCATCTCTCTTGTCTCTCTCTATCTCTTGTTTCTCTATATCTTGTCTCTCTATCATCTCTCTCTCATTTCTCTCTCTCTCTCTCTCCCATCTCTCTCTTGTCTCTCTATCTCTCTTGTCTCTTTCATCTCTCTCTAATGTTTCTCTCATCTCTCTTGTCTCTATCTTTCTCTCTCCTCTATCTCTCTTGTCTCTTTCATCTCTCTCTAATGTTTCTCTCATCTCTCTTGTCTCTATCTTTCTCTCTCCTCTATCTCTATCGTCTTTCTCTCTCGTCTCTCTCTGATGTTTCTCTCATCTCTCTCTTCTCTATCTCTATCGTCTCTCTGTCTCTATCTCTTGTTTCTCTATATCTTGTCTCTTTATCATCTCTCTCTCTCTTGTCTCTCTATCTCTCATCTATCTCTCTCATTTCTATCTCTCTAATGTCTCTCTCTAATGTTTCTCTCGTCTCTCTCTCATTTCTCTATCTCTCTCATCTTTCTCTAACGTTTCTCTCATCTCTCGTCTCTTTATCTCTCTTGTCTCTCTCATCTCTCTCTAATGTTTCTCTCATCTCTCTCTCTCCTCTATCTCTATCGTCTCTCTCTGTCTCTATCTCTTGTTTCTCTATATCTTGTCTCTCTATCATCTCTCTCTCTCTTGTCTCTCTCATCTCCCTCTAATGTTTCTCTCATCTCTCTCGTCTCTATCTCTCTCTCCTCCCTATCTTTATCGTCTCTATCGTCTCTCTCCTCTCTCTCTAATGTTTCTCTCATCTCTCTCTCTAATGTCTTTCTCTAATGTTTCTCTCGTCTCTCTCTCATTTCTCTCTCTCTCTTATCTCTCTCTCTCCTCTATCTCTATCGTCTCTCTCTCTCTCTCTTATCTCTCTCTCTCCTCTATCTCTATCGTCTCTCTCTCTATCCATCTCTCTCTCCCTCTTTCCTCATCCCTTTAAGTAACCCCTGTAATGACTTGTAAGTAGTAATGATTGTTAAGAACATTTTGTGGGGAAAAATATACCTAAAGTAGCTGTTTTTTCTTCCATTTCTATGCAGCTGCCTCATTACTGCAGAGTATAACAAATGTCACAGACATGACACCCCGAGTACGAGAGGCCGCCCCGCTCCTCATTTATTCTACCTAACCCTAGAATGTTTATTTATTTACCTATCCTGTTATAGAATACAGATTAGCCAGTGTTGTTGACATGACTGACAACTACATGCACTAGCACAGTAATATTTAGTTAACATGGCGCATTGATGATAAAAGTCACATACTCCCCAATATCAGTGATATAACGGGGCTACCACCAGTGGCGGAGCTAGTGATTGGAGGCTTCCCATTCAAAATAACCTGGGGCCCCCATTTGCAATTACTCTATACATTGTGTGTGTGTTGTTCAGGCGTGTCCAACTCTCCGTAAGCTCATGGTACGTAACAAGCCATGCCGATCCACTTGGTATTCATAGCAGAGATACTGGAGTGGGTTTCCAGTTCATTCTTCAGTGGGCCACAACATATAGATCCTGGAATACCTAGGTGGTCTCCCTTACAAGTACTGACCAGGCCCAACCCTGCATTGCTTCTGGGTGGTGTGACCTGTTGTTTCCCTGACTGGAATCGAACAAAGGTCGAAACGGTGAAAGCACCAAATCCTAACCACTGGACCAAATCCTAACCACTGGACCAAATCCTAACCACTGGACCAAATCCTAACCACTGTTAATATATATAGGTTGTCAGATCAGTCCTAGATAAAAATAATTATCCGTCCCTGTTCCATAATAAAGAGACATCCCCAGTAATTTGCACTTGAAGCCCCACCACTGGCTACTTCCAAGGCAATTTAAGATGAAGCAATCTATGGTCACCAGAACAATAAGAGTTATACAAAGCCCTAATTTGGTCACCCCCTACTGCCAAACATCTCTACAGAAGTTTTTAAGTGCACAGAGACAGAGCTCTGTGTCATAACTCATTAATTCCAGAGATTGATAATACATATCAGGCCACCCACATGGACTAGAACAGTATCATCTTTATTTTTTATTATTTCGCACATTGCCGGATTGCCAATCCGATCGTATATCTACACACTAATTGATTGACATGTTTGCTCCATGTTTTACTGATGTCATGATGACGGTCTCATTTACTATTGGCTGTTTCTAAATCGGTGGTTACGGCCTCGCTTAATTGATCGTGATCATGCTCTAAAAAGCTACTTAGGGGTGTATGGTTTACGGTTTAGGCTTTCGGTCAGATAGCTGCGGGCTTGATCAATTGAATAGCTCTGTAACTGTAGCGGGCTTGCAATTTAATGGAGTCCTATGCGTTCTCCTTAGAAGTTTATTAGCGGAAGGCACTCACTAGAAGATGCAGAGAAATTATGTTCTTATTTAATTGTTAGTGTAAACTGGTAGGAGGTTCAAGATCTCTTTTTATTTATAGCGATACAATTTGTATCAACGTGTTATAGTATTTTTAAATAAAGCATTAGGATTTTTTTTTAAATATATAATAATGAAACACAGTTAAAGGACAACTGTGGTCATATTTGTAAAATGTAAAATACTGTTTTGAAGAATGTAAAAAAAATGGCAGAGCCTTTAATGTATGACATTATTTATGCATTTATTCTATTGTGGAATCTGCCATTTTGGTTTCAGCAGATCAACTTCCTGAGGTGGGAGGAGACTTTTAATTCACAGGAGGTGTTTTTCGGCACATTGGGAATGTGTGATTATAACTGCCAGTGCTCTCAGCAGTACTAATGGGAAGCTCTTAGTTTACAATGATACACCCAGCTGAGAAAATAACAGGCAGCATTAGAAAATAAAACAAAACTAAAGAACAGTTGCATAGAAAAGTTGCTTTCTATTAACATTTTGCCCATTATCTTGTTTAGTTAAAAAAGGACATATAGAAAAAATCGGTGGGATAACTAGATCAGGAAATGGAAGTGTTCCTATTGTTACCACATATTCAAATCAACTGCAATTTTTACCTGTCAGTCAGCCTCTCTGATCCATCTACCAAGCATGTGCTGTTGTCAGTGCAAAAAAAGCTCCTGTATGCTTATTACTCAGCCTGCATTGTTTTTAATCTAAAGCTGTATAATATTAAGAAAGATGAGCATTGCCGTATTTCTCATTAGACAACTAGGCAGCAGCCTATGGGCGCTTCCCTGTAAAGGTAACCTTATTTCACACTTCAAAATGTTCCTTGGCATAACAAATTAAATACTTGACTTCAAAGACTGGCCTCTAGGGGATGAACACCTAAAACTAGACAGTTACAAGACAGAGGAATCTGCTATGCCCAGGGGTGCCGGAGACGTAAATCCAGCCATGAGGATGAGCACATGCAGAGCCCAGGGAGTAATGAACTATTATGACCAATTATCACTATGATAACAGCCCATGCTTGATGGGTGGAACAGCAAAGCTGACTGACAGGTAAAAATAATTTCAATGTAAATTTATTGTAAGTAAATAAATTAAATTAATACGTACTTGCTATCCCCCTACAGTTTTACATTAATCCATTTAAGCTGAAAAAATATTTATTTTTCCTTTTTAATCATACCGTAAAATCACAATCTACCGTAATTTCCGTTTCCCTCAGTTTACGAGGTGGTCACCGTCACTGGCGACGTGCGAGGAGCGGGCACTGATGCCAACGTCTTTGTTACCCTGTTTGGAGAGTTTGGGATTACTCCCAAGATCCATCTCACCAGCAAGTAAGTGATGAATGATCCCGGCTGGAGTGTCAGCAGTGCGGTTGTCTGGGTATTAAACGCTCTGTGATTTCCTTCCTGGCTGCCATATGTTTGAAGTCAATTAAATCATTATCTGTTATTACATCTCACTGCACGACCATGATTACTGTTATTTTTATCTATTAAAGTGGAGCATTGTTGGGAATAAATGAAATTAATTAATATTTTTTTTTACAGTTCAGAGGAACATTAACCTAAAATCTAATACAAGCATTAATTATATTAATTATTGTATTTACTTTAAAAGCTACTATAGTGGTTATTTAGTGACTTATTAGCAATAAAATCAGTATTTAAAATAACCCTATGGAAACTGCTCTGCACATCATGAAGAACAGCCAAAAACAGATGGAAAATGTGTAAATAAAATTAATTTTAAGCTCTTTTAATTATTTAATTATTGTTTTTAAATGCTGTCATGTTAGGTTTTACAGCACTCAAATTGTTTATGTAATTGCATAATTATGGGGATAAGCTCTAATGTCCTGAAATGACCATAAAATGCAAGCGCCCTCAAAATACTTATATATTCTCTTGACTGGAATAAAAAATGTCACATTTGTTCCTGTTAGAGGTTAGAATATTTAAAGCTGCCATTTTTAGTTGAAGCAAACAGATTGTATTTCCATTGGAGTGCGCTTATGATTTTTGGTCCTTCCAGGACCTTTCTAGGAAACTCTACTGAGCCATTACAAAGGACTGTTGAGAATTCACTACATAATATTAAAACTGTCACCTGTGCATTAATTAAATAAAATTAAATAAAAAAGGTAAAATGCTTTTTTATTTGGTTTTTAATGGTTTATCGGATGAAATAGAACATAATTAATAATTTGTGCATTCCTTTATCGGAATACATTCAATATACCGTAGCTTTTAAAACTTACATTTGGACTTTAATGTTTAGGGAATAGCAGAGCTGCATCTCCCTATTAAGAGGATCTGCCCAGGATGCTGCCCTAAATCACATCAAATATCTGTCCAAGCAACACCTTTAGTATTTATGTAGAAATAAAATTAAAACAAACTATCTATGTATACTCTCTAAAAATCACCTTTATTTGAATAATTGAACAAAAAAGTTTTAAAGTTACCAAAAATTAAAAACAAAACTTATTTTTTTTTATTTAAATTTAAAAAAATACAATTATTCACATATTAGTTTTTTTTACAGTGAGTGTAATTTATTGTATTTCTATATAGATTTAGAGGGTGTTGTGCAGATAAATATCTGATATTCAATGTAGTATATTTTACAAACGTATAAGAATTTGTCTTTGGTCTGCAAAGAACTCTATAAATTTAATCTGCCCAGGAGGCTGCCTGCTATAAGTCTTTACTAGCATGAGACAGATAAAGACTACTTTCAGGACACCCTACTGGACAGATCCTTTCTTACACGGTCAACACCCGATAGGGGTGGAGAGAAGAAGATCTTCTGAAATCTGAAGCATTCAATTTAAATAAAAGTAATAAAAGCAAAATACTGATTTTATTGCTAATTAGTTATCTAATAAACAAATGTAAACAAGTATTGTAATTAACAAATATTTTATAACATTATAATTAAAAAATGCTTTCCTATATTGGTCCTGATCCTATTCTTTTATTAGTGATTTATTGGCAATTAATCCCTCTGGGATTGCACATGCTCAGAGTACTTCATGTACATTGTAACTGGAATGCTGGGCTTTGTTCTCAAGCCTTCAGCCACTTGCTACAATCACCGTGAGCATGTGCAATTCCAGGGAGTTTTTAGCAATGATTAGTATCTAACACAGAGGTAAGAGTAGGATTGACCAACAAAAAATGCATTTATTAAATAACATTTAACTCATAAAGTACTTGTTACTACCTACAGAATTAAAGTATACCATATTTGCTGTGTCTCTTTTAAACTATTTGTAGGTAGTAAGAGCCTATAATTAAAATAATGCATTGGAATTAATAATTACATTTAAATAATCTGCATATATATAGACCTAAAATATTTGATATTGTTTAAATTATATCAAACACATTATATAAATATAAATATAGGTTATATTTAATATCCAGTATATCCCTTGGTTACATTACAGACATTATGATCCCTACTGGTCCTTTAGGGTTATTATGTGCAATATACTCATTTAATAACATGCTTTGTCTAATGCAATGATCTGGGGTAATTTACTGAATAATATGAGATATCAATGTGTTTTGTGAACTATTTAAAGGAAAGTTGACAATAGCAAAATTATTAAAGGGACACTGAAGTCACAAAATTGGAGTCTTTTATTTAAAAAGACCAGGATTTAAATATTACAAAAGTGTTGCCCCAAGCTAAGGATAATCAGAACCTTCCATACTCCAGCAACAGGCCAGATTGAGCATCATTGCAGGAAGGAATTTATTTGTCACTGAGGAAGCTGCAGATCATAGCAGCGAAACGCGTCTGGCACTTGTTTTACTATCTATTGATTTTATGATTTTTATCACTGGATTTCTGTACCAGAATCAAACCGGAGTTTTTACCAAACAAAAATCTTTTTATCCATGAAAATGGTCTGAAGTACTTGTGCTTTGGGGAACCCCGACATGCACACTCGAAAAGTACACAGCATCAGACTAAATAATATCACCGCCCCACATGGACTCAAGTACCATGGAGTAACACCAACATATACGGCATATACTTAAATAGAGAACATCAGCCGAAAACGTTGTGTTAAATACACTTATGATTGTGCGCTTTACAGACATTCCCACAACAAAACTCTTTTATTTAAAAAGACCAGGATTTAAATATTACAAAAGTGTTGTTGGGATGAGTGTTGTAAGGGTTAAAAATCCTATATAAGGGTTAAATCCCTATCAAACCTAGTTTTATAAAAAATACACTGGTGGTCCTGGCATTGTTTTAATAGGAAGTTGTACAATGAGTAGATTTTTAACCCATGAAGCACTTATATATACCAGTGGAAGCGTGTTTGACCTAGAGTGACTGCATCACCTACAATGCTGTGTGTGAATTGTTGCTTACCTACAATAAATATAGACAAATAAACCAAATGGAAAATATACTATTTTACAGAAATAATAACAAATATAACTTTATTTGGATATTAGAACAACATTGTTAAAAAACTGACCAGTCACAGTATAATAACCACTGACCAAACCATCCAATAGAATATCTCTATATAGTAACGTGGATCTAAAAGTCAGAGAAGGGGATAGAGAATATGAAAACCCATGCCCCACAATGGAGTTCCTCCTGTCTGGAGGGCTTAACATGTGTAAAAGCCCCAAAATCTGTAATAGTTTATTAAACAGAGAAATAGGTAGGTCAAAACATATTATGGTTAAATGGCGGTGACTTTACATTTGTGGTCTGGGCTAGCACTTCTAATGCATATACAGTGGGCCCTTGGTTTAGAAGATATTGTAGATATAAATAAAAATTAAAGTATAAAGACTTAATGGACCACTTTAGTGCTATTACAAAAGCGTGGAGAGAACAGAAGTTAATAAAAAGGTAATTAATTGTTTAAATACAAAAAGTTTAATAAAAGAAAAATCTTAGCAAGGCCTACTTTAAGGGAAATGGAGAGCTCCTGGATGTTACTAGGTATATAATATCCCTGTGTATCTATTTACTTTATTTCAATAAAAAGTGATTTTAAGCTCTGTTTTTACTGCCTAAAATCATACAAATAGCCCCTGTATGGTTCTGTCCACTGCAGCGTATGCAGACACAGACTCTGTCTCATACTAACCAATCAGTGACCATCTTTCAGAAACATTCTGCAACATGCAGCCGAGACTTGTCCCTGATAGGTTAGGACACTTCACTGCACGTCTAGCCCTACAGAGTTGGTGTCTGCATACGCTGCAGTGGGCAGACCTATACAGGGACTATTTGTTTTATGAAACTGAGCTTATAGGCACTTTTTAATAAAATAAAGTACATAAAAGTAAATAGATACACAGGGATAATATATAGCTAGTAACATCCAGAAAACTTCCATATCTCTTTAAATATTCTTAAGAGAGCCCTTTAAAAGAACATTAAAACCATAATGTCTTAAAGCCTCACTTCTACACAGCAAGCGTATGGTGCGGCAGACTTATTATTTTCAGCTAGTGAGCACCCTCCAAGCATGTTGTTAAATGTTACAGATACATCAATAATTGTACATAATTTCTGAAAAGAATAAAATATATTTAAAATAATATGCAAATAATTTATTTGGTGTCAACTTTCCTTTAACTAAATAATCTTATGCTGATGGACTGGACTTTAATCATGTACAATAATGTCGCGTATGTGTATTTTACTTGTGTATATGGAGTGTGTGCACAATGTGACCTGACCTTTTGTCCTTATTACAGCACAGAGAAGAGGTAACCCACCTAAAATAAGTGTTAGGAGCAGTGAAGCGGCGCTTACGTTCTGTACAGAGAATGATGTGGGACTGGTAAAGAAAATACATGGGATTTCAACATCCTTTTTTGCCATACGCTCTAAATTAGAGTCTTGTCTTCCATTTCCATCTGTTATAATGCTTGGTTGGGCGAACAGGAACAATGAGAAGTTCATTCATCTCCCTGCGCTTGACGTCTCTCTGAATAGTGTTCTTAGAAAACACAGAGCTAAACGATTAGTAATGTCAGGGATTAAAAGCCCATCTACTTTACAGCTGGAAAAATTGGTTCCCTCATTAAATTCCTTTCAAATCTCAAAGATTTAATAACTTGGGTTCCTTACGTTTTTTCTGATATGCTTTGTGCTCCTTAACTGTGAAGCCAATAGTTTAGAGCTGGTGTAAAACTAAGAGCAAGAGCATTTTATAAAGGTGTAAAATTGATGAAGTGCAGGGGCGGATCTACCTCCGGTGCAGTGCACTGGGGCTTTTTCCTTTTTTTTGTAATTCAACTTTTTTTTTATGTAGGTTCGGATTAAATATAGTATAGTATAGTGCAGCACACTGTAAGCCTGCCACTTCACGCTAACATCTCTTCCTTCCCCCAAAAAAACTTGCTCACAGCACCTGACTAGAGAAGGCAGGAACTATGCGTGAAACCGAAATATAAATATATTGCTATGCTTCCCAGAGAAGCGCCCCTAGGCAACTGCCTTGTTCTCTTAGTTATAAATCCAGTCATTTGGCCCCTTCCCCCGGGGGTCCTTTGGCACGCCAGCTTATTGTTTACTGTGGGCTTCTTAGGGGGGATCTGGATGCAATTCATTAGTTTTTCAGCAATATCCTTCCCCTGCCGTCGCTTCTTCTTGCCGAGGCACAGAATATCGAATGATGTCACACACAGGTGATGTTATTCGAGATTCCCTGCCATGGAGAGAAGTTGAGCAGGTAGGTCAAGGATTCCTCTGTGATGGGTGTGTGTTCCATAGGACCCTGCATATTGGAGCTAGAGAGATATAAATCCAATACAGAGTCTGAGTGTAGTAGATAATTATAACCCCTCTGTCACCCCAAAACAAGTTTTATTTTATTAAGAAATAATTAAAAACAAAAATAAAATTATTTAATATATTTATATAAATTGCAGTAGACATTTTTTAATTTAAAACAGACTGGCATCCCATCCTATGGGCCTCATTCTATTAGCGGCCGCAGCCGTTGCGGGGCCGCAAGGACCGGCCGCAAGCTATTCGGCTATTCTATTCCCCTCCGGCCGGGGATTCCGTCAGGCTTGCGGCCGGTGCCTTGCTATCTCTTGCGGCCGCTCGCGCCGGAGGAAATCCTTTGATCTAAAAGGGCCGCAAGGAAATCGGCCGTAAGAAAATCCTATTTGCAATTCAATTGCTCCGGGAACCCTCTCTGCAAGGCTAAAACCGAGCCGCAGCTTACTTGCAGGAAAGAGGTCCCGCTAGCACCAATTAAGCACATAAAATAGCCCAAATAAAGCCATCCTGCACTTTGAGAAGACTATTAAGTGATTTTAGGTGTTAGAAAAAATAGCACATAATTATCCTATACTCAAATCCGTAAAATATATATTTTTTAATATATGTCAAATATACATGTAAAAAGTCCATAGGGCTTGGAGCACCTCAGACACGCCCACGCCGCAGCCGGAAAATAAACAGTTAATTTGAACTCGGGTTTGGGCTGATGTGCAAGCTTGAGAGTGGGTTACTTTTAATCCTCATGTCCCCCAATATGATCCCTAGCATTTACAGAGCTGTACAGTGCAGGCTTGAATTTATTTTTGACTTTGTAGATTTCTGAGCTTACGGCCGGTTCCAAGATATGCGGCCTGCCGTAAGGGGAGATCCTTGCGGGGCCGTATAATAGAATTGCGAGTTAACAGAACCCCCACAAGGAATCGCAGCCTTACGGACGATTTACGGCCGATAATAGAATGAGGCCCTATGTATGGCAACATCTTTGGGCTACAGGTCCTACCATTGTGGTAGATGTGTAATAATTAGCAAATAACATTTATTACCAGGTAATAAATAATCCACATATTATAATGATCAGAAGAGGTTGAACTGAACATCTTTATTCAACCTCCATTACTATGTTCTGCATTTCTTGCCATAGTTTGAAAAAATAGGAGGAGCTTCAGGAAAAAAAAAAAGCAATTTCCTAACTAAGTTTAAAAAAAAAATGTTTTTAATCACAATAAATTGAAAAAATACATTGATCCTTATTATGTAAATGGCATGATAATTACATGTCCAACTGGTCATTATAAAACCCATCCCTGTCCAGGTTTACTCTGTGATTTAATTGAACACTATCTACAATTGTAAGAGTGGATTTTTTCATTCTACGCTCGTTTTGGCAAAAAGATGGAAAGTCATGTATTTTCATAGAAAATGTTGATACTGAAGCTACTTCTGTTGCATGCTAATATACAGTGTTTTACCAAGTATATAACAAGGACAGTTATTGTGTACTTCCTCATAAAAGACCAAAGAACCAAGGGTCTTGTTCAAATACTTGTGAAAAGTGTCTCAAACATGGCCATGACCGAACTAGGCCGAAGCCTTCCATTTAGTTAGGCCGAAGCCTTCCATTTAGTTAGGCCGAAGCCTTCCATCTAGTTAGGCCGAAGCCTTCCATCTAGTTAGGCCTACGTTGCATGCCTTGAACCAACTTTGTGAGTTTACATTTAATGCTAAACAAATACATGCCATTTTTTACTACACTTGTAATTTCATTGTCTACTTGACAGTGGAAATGCAAGCGCTCAAAAATCATGTATTCCAAGTGTTTGTAAGAATTATGAACAAAAATACATTTTAATTTATTCTGTTTTGCCATAAAAATAATGCACAGACGTTGTTTTTATAACATGTATTGTTAATTATTGAATACACTTTTAATTAATAAGGTTCTATTATTCAAGGAAAATAGGATTTTTATTCAATGTATATAAAAATGGCTAAAAACATTTCATTAACACCATGAAGTGGTGGGTAATGATATGTGCGTTTTTATTTACATTTGATTAAGAGATTTATGAACTAAGAAAAAAATAATATTATAGAACCATGTATGTAACCTCACCAGTAATAGGGACTTTAACATTGTATATAAATAAATAGCTAATTCTATATATCTGCATGTTTTATGTACAATATAACATTTTATGGCAAAGCAAGGGTAAATGTATTTTAATATTTAGTTTTTACTAAATAATTTTCAGTGGTGTATTTTGTAAAGTGTTAGTAATAGACTGATAAGGAGTCAAACGAGGAATTCTTCTATTGCTTTGGATATATATGAACACTTTATCCACAGTTTAAACTAGAATTTATCCACAGTAATAGCATTGAGCACTTAATACTTTATTATTTATTTTGAGACAGGGCCAGATAACACTGCTATGGGTAAATATACCAAAAGTATAATGTAATTTCCATTGAAACATTAGATAGATTGATAGATAGATAGATAGATAGACAGACAGACAGATATATAGATAGACAGATATATAGATAGACAGATAGATAGATAGATAGATAGATAGATAGATAGATAGATAGATAGATAGATAGATAGACCCATAGATAGATAGACAGACAGACAGATAGATAGATAGATCGATAGATAGATAGACAGGAAGATAGATAGATATATAGATAGATGGATAGATAGATAAGTAGATAGACAGGAAGATAGATAGATAGATAGATAGATAGATAGATAGATAGATAGATACATAGATAGATAGATAGACCCATAGATAGATAGACAGACAGACAGATAGATAGATAGATAGATAGATAGATAGATAGATAGATAGATAGATAGATAGATAGATAGACAGGAAGATAGATAGATAGATGGATAGATGGATAGATAGATAGATAAGTAGATAGATAGATAGATAGATAGATAGATAGATAGATAGACCCATAGATGGATAGATAGATATATAGATAGATAGATAGATAGATAGATAGATAGATAGATAGATAAGTAGATAGACAGGACGATAGATAGATAGTTAGATAGATAGATAGATAGATAGATAGATAGATAGATAGATAGATAGATAGATAGATAGATAAATAGATAGATAGATAGATAGATATGTAGATAGATGTGTAGATAGACAGGAAGATAGATAGATAGATAGATAGATGGATAGATAGATAAGTAGATAGACAGGAAGATAGATAGATAGATAGATAGATAGATAGATAGATAGATAGATAGATACATAGATAGATAGATAGACCCATAGATAGATAGACAGACAGACAGATAGATAGATAGATAGATAGATAGATAGATAGATAGATAGATAGATAGATAGATAGACAGGAAGATAGATAGATAGATGGATAGATGGATAGATAGATAGATAAGTAGATAGATAGATAGATAGATAGATAGATAGATAGATAGACCCATAGATGGATAGATAGATATATAGATAGATAGATAGATAGATAGATAGATAGATAGATAGATAGATAAGTAGATAGACAGGACGATAGATAGATAGTTAGATAGATAGATAGATAGATAGATAGATAGATAGATAGATAGATAGATAGATAGATAAATAGATAGATAGATAGATAGATATGTAGATAGATGTGTAGATAGACAGGAAGATAGATAGATAGATAGATAGATAGATAGATAGATAGACCCATAGATGGATAGATAGATAGATAGATAGATAGATAGATAGATAGATAGATAGATAGATAGATACGTAGATAGACAGGAAGATAGATAGATAGATAGATAGATAGATAGATAGATAGATAGATAGATAGACAATTTTAGATAAAATCATCATGATCTGCCCAACAGAAAGTTAGGCATTCTGTTCAGGGAAGTCTTATTGTCATTACCTGGCTCCCAAGACAGTTGTAGTGGACACTGATATATTGCCGTAATCATATACATTTGTACAAATAACAGCAGGAAGTTGCCTTACAACATAGGTATATTGTAATCTCATTGCAATCATTATAGTTAATATTTGTAAGCATCATATAGTGGTCTACACACTCCACTTGGCAATGATCCTGAACACTCTTATTAGAGTAAAATAAGCAATATAATTAGGTTCTAATCATTTATTTTGTAATTTTCCTGTTTGTAAATGTGACTTTATATACACAATGTGCCACATAATCCATAGTATAAGAGGAAGACCATTCCTTAAAAGCTACAAATACATAGTAGATTAATAGTATAATTGAGGATATTTTATAAACACAGTCTTAAAGTGTTCTAGAGCAGTGCTGTCCAACTTCTTCAGTGTGGGAGCCAGATTCTTTTAGGATGATGAGCTGGTGGGCTGTTTAAAAATTAGTATATACCGTATGTATATATATATATATATATATATATATATATATATATATATATATATAATTCCCCAAGTGCTTAAATTGTCCTGAGTGTTTTATTTTAATATTTCTATATCTATAATATGAATTTACCTGGTAGATTGTGAGCCACAGAAAGCATCTGGCAGGTATTCAGTTGGACTGCCATGTTCTACGGGATAGCTCATGAGGACTTTTAATGCTAATGAACTCTTTGTATTTTATACAATATATACACCATTAGAGAGTTCTAGAGTATAGGCTCAAGGGCACCATTGCTAAAGAAATATGAATATTTTATCTATTCTATTTTATCTATTCTATTCTATACATTTAGAGCAGAGAATCCCAATCTGTGGTCTGGGGACCACCAGATCTTCATCCATGTCATTCACAGAACCATTGGTATTATGATAGATTATGGACCTAAATTTATAAAAATTCCCAAGGCAGTGGTTCCAAAAACTTCTCCTCGGGGCTCTCCAGGCATGTCGGGAACACAGGTGGAAAAATTTGAGACTCCATTGCCTGTTAGGTTCTAATTGACTTAAATTGAAATCCCCACCTGTCTGGGGAGTCCTGAGGACAGGTTTGGGAACCACTGGCCTAAGGTTTTACATTTTATATTTATAAGTTTATATACTGCAAATAATTCTCCTGTTGATAAACAGCAAACAGAAAAATCAACAAGTGGTCCACAAAGACTCTGACCAACTTTAAAGTGGTCCATTAGACCATCAACAATGGTCCATGGAAAATAAAACTTTGTATTGTTTTAAAGATTAGTGGAAGAGATAAGTATTTTTATATATTTATTAAATACAGTGTAATAGTTGCTTCTGGAGGTTTGTTCCCCTGTTTCATAAAAGAGAAACACATTTGGAAGCAATGTAGCCAAGGTTTGCATCCACTTGGACATTCACTGCATTTCTTCCAAAGTTTATTGTGTCTACCCTATGAGTTACCATTATTCCATTGCTTTGTCCCATGTCTGTATTTGCAGTGTGTTTTCTTTCCTTTTTATCCCATTGCTAAACTCCTTGATGTATGAATATGTTGTAGGAGTAGAACAGCATTCGAGAGAACAAAAACAGATGTCTTCCGTGTAAAAACCAACAATGTTGGACCACTCAAGAAAATAAGGTAAGATGTATGCTTGTGGTTCTTAAAACTTAATTTATGCAACAAATTACAAGGGGTATTTTTTTTCAACTGATATGATTAATTATAAACATTATATTTCCCGCCTTGCCTGACCTGTGGATCCTCATTCTTTTTCTTATATTTTCAGTTCATTCTCATTTTTATCCTATAGTTTATTTTCCTTTATTTCATTCTCACCTAAGTTCTGTCAACTTCACTTAATTCCTCCTTCATATAACCCCTTCATTCCTTGTCTCCCTCATTTCATTTCTCTCCATTATTTTATCCCCTCAATTCATGTATATTACATTCCTACCTCAGTTCATTCCCCCATCATTCCATTTCTCCAGTTTATTCCCTTATCTTACATTTCCACCTCACCTCATTCCCCCATCATTCCATTTCTCCATCAATTTATCTCCTTATCTTACATTTCTACCTCACTTCATTCCCCCATCATTCCATTTCTCCAGTTTATTCCCTTATCTTATATTTCCACCTCACATCATTCCCCCATTATTCCATTTCTCCATCAATTTATCTCCTTATCTTCCATATCCACCTCCATTCATTCCCCCATCATTCCATTTCTCCATCAGTGATCTCCTTATCTTCCATATCCACCTCCGTTCATTCCCCTATCATTCCATTTAAACCTCATTTCATGCCTCCTCTATGCCATTTCTCCCTCAGTGCATTCACCCTTCATTCCATTTTTCCTCAATCATTCCTCCTTCTTTCCATTTCATTCTCAGCTCAAGGGATATAGAAGGCTTCTGCATTTTACTAGGTATATAATATATCTATGTATTTATTTATGTTTATGTTCTTTATTTTATTGAGAAGTGCTTAAAAGCTCTGTTTTTTTCGGCATAAAATCATACAATTTAGAGCCCAAGTGCAGTGTTTCAAATGAACCAATCAGTGACCTCAATCAAGCAGCACGTTGCAGAGTGTTGCCACTGATTGGTCCTATGGACAGTACAACCCCTGTCTTCATGAGCCGGGAGAGGGGAGAAACCAGGTAGGAACTATTTGTAAAATTTTAAGCAGAAACAAACAGAGCTTATAGGCACTTGTTAATAAAATAAAGTACATACAAAATAAAGAGATACACAGGGATATTATAGACCTGGTGGTATCCAGAAAGCTTCCATTCAAGTTTGTATGAAGTAATAATGTGTATTAATTACAGTCATTTTCTAAAGTACTCCTTGTTTTGTAGAATTGAGCATGATAACACAGGGATGAACGCGGGCTGGTTTCTAGATCGAGTGGTTGTGACGGACATGAATAGGCCACATCTTCGATTTTACTTCCCATGCAACAACTGGTTGAGCAAGGAAGATGGAGATGGACTTTATGTAAGGGATCTACTGGGCAGTCTGAATCCCATGGATGTGCCTAAAAGTAAGTCACCATCCCCCAGGTACTTGAGTACTTTAAAAACCCAGTAAAATAATTCATATTTGCCTGGTATATGCATAATAGATGCTGGGGATTTATTAAACCAAGATTATTAGTTAGACTAGATGGCTGTTTTGGTTGTTATGTGGCGTCAAATGTTTCTATGTTTCTGTTCTATGTTTTTTTTTATTGGACAAACATATTCGTAGGTTTCATGACGAGCTTTCGAGAGCTTTCCTCTCTTTGTCGAGTCAGAGTCAATACTGATTATAGATTCACAAATATAGCAAAAAATTCCAGGATTAACAAATATATATATATATATATATATATATATATATATATATATCAGTGTGAAGTAGCTATATCAGTGGATATTTTAGAATTTTGTTAAATTAGAGGTGACCAAACAGTGATCTGTTACAACCAATGGTATGTGAGATTCATTCAGATAATCCACAAAACCGATATTAAAAATAGCAAAGGCAATAGCAACACATAAACAAGTAGTCTGCGCGCTATAGTTCAGTATAACATAGCACATTATAGTTTTAAACACTCAGAAAATCATTGAGTGTTCTACAAAGTCCCTCAGAGAAATCCAAATGATTCTCCAAGATTATAAATGATATTCAAATGATTCTCCAAGACTGTTAGTGACAGTGAAATGATTTCCCAGAATTATCAGTGATATTCAAATGGTTTACCATGACTACTAGTGATATTCAAGTGATTATTCAAGATTATCAGTTATACTTAAGTGGTTCTCCAACACTACTAGAGATATTAAAGGGATCTTCCAAGACTATCAGGGACATTCAAGTAGCTATCAATGATATTTAAGTTGTTCTTCAAGACTATCAGTGATTTTCAAGGCTATCATTAATATTCCAGTGGTTGTCCAAAATTATTAGTTATATACAAAGAGGTTCAACAAGACTACCAGTTTTATTAAGGTGGTTCTCTAAGACCTTCAACAATTTTGAATTTGTTGTTTGACCTTTTTTGGGGGATATCCCCGAGTTAGATTATCATGGATCTACCCATTAGATGGTACAATATGTACAACCATTAAACCAACTGCAGGTCCTATCTGCTTTTGAAGACCCATATTTACAGTATGCCATTTTAACTCATATAATTAATATAGATTATGTTGTTTAAAAAAAAAAATACACTTTTTAATTTATTGACCAGAAAACAAGCAAGACTCATACTAGCTAACAGGGGCAAGCCTACAAGGATAGATATACCTTTAATCTGTTAAATCTGCACTAGAGTCATTTAGGAAAATATTTGTTGCAGTTTTACATATTTCTGGTATCCCTTTTAGTAGAACTGAGTAGAGATCTTATCTGTATCCAACATCATACCCTTTTGATGATCCATGTCAGAAAACAATGACTACTGCTAGTAAATTGATTATAATTGTTAATAAACTAAAGCTTACAAAAACTTCATTATAAAGTTACGTTTTTCAGTAAACTATAAAAAGGTTACTACATAGGCCCCTTTAAGTGATACAGCAAAGGACCCAGTTGTAGTAGAAATTTTATAATTTTAATAGCAACCAATTTATATGTTAGATAATTGAACTTGAAAGCTAGAAATGTTAAACATAATTTATCTTTAAAGAACTTCTTTCTCCCTAAGACTCTTTATCTAGAGCCATTAATATGTATTTATTATAATAGCAACCAATATTACTTTCTTATAAGGTATAGGCTGTACTTCAGTTCTGGGTCTCACCTAAACATTTTGACATGTGTGTGAAGTCTGGACTTTAAGTAAGGGATGGACTGTATGTAAGGGACCAACTAACACAGCTGTGTAAGCCATGAGCATAGGGGTATTTTTAAAGAAAATGTTAATTTTAGCAAACTCTAAAGCAATGGCTTTCAATATTTTTGATCACCTTTGAGAAAATTGTTTTACCTAGAATACAACTGCAAATACATTCATCAAACTTCTGTCTATAGATGTGATTATTGGTAGTAATCGTTATAAAATGTTAGGCTCTCCTCATCTGCTATAACTAGGTAAATAAGGCAGCTACCTAGGGGTGCCTACATCTGAGGATTGCCTCATTTGCATAACAATATATTTACATTTTAGTTTGTTAATGTTTCACACATAGACCCTGCCACTCTACCCCTGGACCATGAGCATGATCTTTGTTTGGGAGTGGGGAGGAGGTGGGTTTGAACTACGAGTCTACCTTCTCATATCTGGTTTCTCTTCCCCTTACCTATAAGAAGAATATGTTATGATGTTTTGTTTGGTCTCTAACTATTTGATTATATCCATTTAACCTTTTCGAGCACATTGTGTCCAACTCTCTGTGATCATATGGATGGTAACACCCCATGCACATGTCAGTCACTGCCCCTCTAAGCTCCATCACGCTTCAATGACCTATCTATCCATCCCCGTCTCTGCCGCCCCATCTTCGTGTGCCTTCAGTCTTTCCCAGCATTAGAGTCTTCTCGTGATATGGCTAACATATTTGAGCTTTAGCCTCATGATCAAACCTTACAATGAACTGTCCAAGGTTCTTCAGGCATTCTGTCTTCCATGTCTAGTCCCTTAAATCGATTATTTACCTCCACTGCATAATCACAAGGGATATTATTTATTTTGTATCTAACCCCCGTGTCTCTTTCCCTCCCGCTCTTCATCCTCAACCCCCCCATCTCATTCTAAACCCCCTCATTCTAACCCCCCCCCCCCTCATTCTACCCCTCACTTACCTGCATCTGAAGCTCCTGCTCCGGCCTCCACTCCTTCCGGCGCGCATGTGACGTGGCTCGCATGTGACGTCACGGCATTAGCATATACCGGGTGCCGGCAGATGCGCTTTAGATGCGGGGGGGTTTAGAATGAGGATGGGGGGATTTAGAATGGGGGGGGGGGGTTGAGGATGGGGGGGTTGAGGTTGAGGAGGGCGGTTGAGGAGGGGGTTGAGGATAAGAAGGGGGTTGAGGATGTGGAGGGGGCTGAGGATGATGAGGGAGGTTGAGGAGGGAGGTTGTGGATGAGGAGGGGGACTGAGGATGAGGAGGGGGCTGAGGATGAGGAGGGAGGTTTAGGATGAGGAGGGAGGTTGAGGAGGGGTTTGAGGATGATGAGGGGGGTTGAGGAGGGAGGTTGAGGAGGGGGTTGAGGATGAGGAGGGGGGTTGAGGTTGAGGAGGGGGTTGAGGATGGGGGGTTGAGGATGAGGATGGGGGTTGAGGAGGGAGGTTGAGGAGGGGGTTGAGGAGGAGGGGGTTGAGGAGGGAGGTTGAGGATGAGGAGGGATGATGAGGAGGGAGGTTGAGGATGAGGAGTGGGGTTGAGGAGGGAGGTTGAGGATGAGGAGTGGGGTTGAGGAGGGAGGCTGAGAATGAGGAGGGTGGCAAGAGACACAGGGAAGGGAGAGGGGGGAGACACAGGGAAGGGAGAGGGGGGGAAGAGACACAGGGAAGGGAGAGGGTAAAAGAGACACGGGAGAGAGGGGGGACACAAGAGGGGGACACAGAGGGCACAAGAGGGACACAGGGGGCATCACATTTCCCACCCTCGGCTTATACTCGAGTCACTCATTTTACCCAGTATTTTGTGGTTAAATAGGTGCCTCTGCTTATACTCGGGTCGGCTTATACTCGAGTATAAACCGTATATAGTCAATCTGATTTCTATATTCTCCATCTGGTGATGTCCATGTGTAGAGTCGTCTCGGAGGCTGTTGTTAGAGGGTGTTTGCTACGACCAGAGAATTATCTTGATAGAATTCTTCTAATCTCTGACCAGATACATTCTGTACTCCAAGGCCAAACTTGCCAGTTACTCCAGGTGTCTTTTGGTTCCTTACGTTAGCATTCCAATCTCCTATAATTTTCTTGGTTATTACATCTAGCAAGTGTTGAATTTCCTTGTAGATTTGGACAACTTCAGTTTCTTCAGCATCCATGGTTGGAGCATAGACTTGGACCACTGTGAGATCACATCCTGCTTATATTTATTTCATACATTCATAAACAAACTCACACATATATTTTTTCCTCTATGCACTAGCAGAAGCTGCTAAAATTAGCATTTTCTCTATAAATGTTTTTATATTTTTCTCTTACAAAGCTGCTAATGTTGTGAGTTTGTTTCATCCTTCACAAACTCGTGGCTCTTTTCCAAACTACTACTCATGATGGTCCTCAAAAATGAAGACAACTAATTAAAGTACTGAAAGTTAGATAGTACATAGTAATTGATGTTGAAAAAGGACTTTTAGTCCATCAAGTTCAACCTATTTAGATCTCCTCTGATCTGCATTATGCTGATTAATTGTTAATTGATCTAGAGGAAGTTGATTGATTGTATCATGGGAAAATCCTGATTTATTGGTTATCAAATTAATGTGAAAACTGTTTTTCCTACAGTAAACTTGCATTGAAGATTGTAATTTTTACTGTGAGTCAGTTTATGAGCCACCCACCAATCAAAGTGTCATGTTGCTTGCTAATAGGAGATCATTGCCAATATTTTCTGATTAGTAGTAATTTATCTAATGAGTGCAGTTACTCAGGTCTGCTCATGCCCAGTCTTTGACGATTCAGAGCTCCAGTGGGTAATCAGTCATTATTGGCAATGGCTAGCAAGAGATGCGGCTCTTTGCAAACTTCAATGTAAGTTCATGGTTGAAAATGCAATTTTTTCATACCATTCTACTGATAACGTGCTTGTTATTACCTACAGATTTAAATTTTACTATATTTGGCATGTCTACCGAGTCCCTTTAATGAAACAAATTGATATTATTCAGTAGAGGATATGAATTACTCAATGATTATGGGTCTTCAAAGTCAGCCCAACATGCACGCTGGACTGTAACTTGGCTAATGGCAATGTCTTGAGAGCCAATATCTGCCGCTGGAGGCCATCTGGCATCTTGGCTGTGAATAATCCTGTACTGCTAGACATCATACACTGAGAGTTATAAGTGTTTCAGGTTACCATTTATTCCATCGGTGACGGCCTCATAGACACAATAGGAAAGCACCTGACTCGTCTCCTGTACTACGTAATCTGGGTCTGCTCCAGGAATTCAATTTTATAAAAATGAGATAATAAAAGTTATAATCAGAGATGATGTATTATGTATATTAGGAAATACTTCACACAAATTAGCAGCTTTGTAAGTCATGAGCATGACAACATTTTCCAAGAAATTCTTCATTTTAGTCTGGAAGCTGCCGTGAGATAAAAACTTTAAGGGTCACTTAATTTAGCACAATTTAGAATTTTTGAAATACAGGCATTTTCCCCAGATCAAATCTGCTTATATTTCAAGGGGGGATGAGGAGGGGGGTTGAGGAGGGGGGATGAGGAGAGGGGTTGAGAGAGGATGAGGAGGGAGGTTGAGGAGGGGGGTTGAGGAGAGAGCATGAGGAGGGGGGTGAGGATGAGAAGGGAGGATGAGGAGGGGGGTTGAGGGGGAGGATGAGGAGGATGATAAGGGAGAGGGAGTGAAAGAGACATGAGGGAGAGGGGGGAAAGAAACACAGGGGAGGGAGAGGGGGGAAGAGACACAGGGGAGGGAGGGTGGAGGGGTTAGAGACACAGGGGAGGGAGGGAGGGGGAGAGACACAGAGGAGGGAGGGGAGAGGAGGGGAAGAGACACAGGGGAGGGAGAGGGGGAAGAGACACAGGGGAGGGAGAGGGGGGAAGAGACACAGGGGAGAGAGAGGGGGGACACAAGAAAGGGGCACAGAGGGCACACAAGAGGGGGACACAGAGGGCACAAGAGGGATACAGGGGGCAGCACATTTCCCACCCTCGGCTTATACTCAGTCACTACTTTTTCCCAGTATTTTGTTGTAAAATAGGTGCCTCTGCTTATACTCGGGTCTGTTTATACTCGAGTATATACAGTATATTTGTCAGTGAGGGCTGTTCTAGCAGCAGCAGCTTTCACCCCTTCAGCTGGAGGGTGCGTTGCTGACCACTGGGAATGCAACGCCAACACTGCCCTGGCTCAGTCACTCATGCCTTTTTTGCTTCCAGGTAACATTGAATTGCAGAGTGGATGACATCTAGGTGCCTGTAAGCATTTTGTGGCGTGACGACTTGGCTCCTGGCATTTGTTGAGCCCTATAAAATGTCATTGGTATTTAAAGTACAGGATTCAATTATCCTTCTGGTTGCTTGAGAATTCTGGTTAACTGAGAGTCTACTGTATATATATATATATATATGTGTGTGTATATATATCATGACATAACTGCACCATTGAAACAAACAGGAAATCATCAGCTGGCATGTCCCATAAATCCTATATACATCCTATATAAATAAATAAACATTACCTTACCACTAGGGATAGGGCGCTGACAACAGAGGTGAAGCTAATCTGTTCCTGAATCATCTTTACAGAATATATTACACGTGTACGTAAACACATATTTAACGGCACGAACCACAGGCGACTGGGCATGATATTGGTAACTGTCGTTCAGCCATGTTGACTGTGCGAAGCTTTGCATCTGGTGCCCCCTAGTGGTGTTATAGTGAGCTGTTTGCCAGTTGTATCAAATCTATGGCCGCCAACTCTACACCCATTCCTTTCTTTGCTGTTTTTAGCTCTAAAGTTCAGTCTTGCATCACTTGATGCCATTTTGTATTTTCGGTTGGGTTTCCTATAGGATTACATTCATGTCTTCATGCAGGATATGATAAATGATCTGTACTCTGCAATAACAAAATATGTGTCTAAGTGCATTATAAGGTATGAAAAAGTCATAAAGCTATTTTTTTATTTAAAAAATATAGTTACGCCTGTGCTGGACCCTGGAGGCATGCATGAAATTTTAGTGAAGGTTAAAAGAGCCATCCATGATACTTTGGTGAAGGTTGTGTGGCTTAAATGTCATCAAGAGCAGGGTATGCAGCTATTGTAGCAATTTACTTCTGACCGTACGATATAACAAATCCTTCCCACCCCACCCTCCATGAACAGATTAGATAACACACCCCGCAGACGTCAAACTATCAGGAAGTGATGAATTAAAAAAGATGGATAGTCCTCTATACATAAAGCCTGCAAAAACTCTCATTTTCTTATGTCCATGACTTAAATTGATGCTAATATTATTAGTTTGTTATATAAAGTGCAGTTGTCCTCCAACTACAGTGTTTTTGCCAAATAAAATGACACCACAGTCAGGATACTGATCCCAATGATTTTTTCAATTTTTTCTCCAGTGAACAAATACATAGCGAGGGTCTTTACTGGAACTGGCAACGGCAGTGGGACAGATGCCGATGTTTTCCTCAATATCTTTGGAGAGAATGGAGATACAGGTAATTAATGCATCAATATACATTTATACTATTACCTATTAAGATATGTTTACTAACTAACTCATTTTGTTAGGGGAACGACGACTGGACAACGATAAAGACAACTTTGAGAAAGGAGCTGAGGATAAATTTACCATTGATGCGCCAAACTTGGGGAAACTCAGGAAAATTACAATTGGCCACAATAACAAAGGTGGATCTGCTGGCTGGTTCCTGGAAAAGGTTTGTGTTTCGGGGCTTTATTTTAGTAATTAAGGAAAATAACAGTAAGTAGTTTTTCAATGATTCAATAACATAACTGAAAGGGCCGCTGGAAGTATAATTTTTTCACTTAAATTTAAATGCATTGCTTTGGTTATCGTACTTGCGTTTATATTTAAAAAAAGTACATGCAGTCTCAAGGATCTTTTATGGATGGATAAGGTATTAATTAGTCCTTCTTCACATATAGTTTTTTGTTATTTTCTTTTCTTTTTTACGTGTTAATATTAGTTTAATAGTATATTGTTTATATTTCTTTTTTATTTTCTGTATTTTTTATTTTATATTGTAGTTCTACGTTTGCATTTAATTTAGAAAAACTAGAATACCTAGTTTATGGGGGTTAGTGTTCGGGACTATTTAAGGGTCCTTATGGACCCCCATGGGGTATTGGGGTCCATGAGATCCATAAGGACTCCTATGATAGGGGTTATGGTGCTATGTGAATAAATAGGGAGCCCTATTGAGTTAGATATACCATGAGGGGCCATAGGACCCCCATATTCGTAAGTTCATTTTAGATGTCATGGGAGTCCTTAAGGACTTGTGTTATGTTTCCAAGCACATCTTGATAGCTTGGGGACGCTACGCTATACTAGAAGTAGGAGTGTGTGACAAGAGAGAGGGGACGGGTCATTAAACCACCTCTCCATTTCCAATGCACATACTCAGAGCAGACAGCTTGCAACAATGACTGCAAGTCCTCTCCTGCAGAAATGTAAATGCTCTATCATATACGAAGTCTTCACCAAAGTATCATGGATCCTTCAAGCAGAGGCATCAAAATAATATTTTCTCTCTTATTAAATACACACATAACATATATATAACATACACCTTTAGGTTGTAAGTTTGCGAGTTTTTAATCAGGGTACTTTGGGAAAGCATTTTGGACACTGGATTCAATGTTTTTGCATCACTCGTAAGCGCTACGGAATATGTTGGTGCGTTACAAATAAACTATAATAATATATATATATACGTGTGTATATATATATATATATATATATATATATATATAAAACATTTTTTTTTCTCCATTCACTTTCTTATCGTTTAGCTTTTTTACAAATTACGAATCACAAAACTATCCAATATGTAATGTTTAAAGCTTTTAGATGCATTTAATAGATAACGAGTTTAGTTTCAGCAAAGTAGTTTTTGCAGCTTGATACGTGGATCAAAAATAGTTCATATACATTTGTTCTATTGGTCGTTTAGAATTCAGTCACACGTGTAATATTCGCCTCTCTCTCACATCGGTAGGTGAGTGTATGGATGTAATATTTTCATAATGGCAGCACTTGAGATTTATTCATGCCGGCAGCTCTCCCGCATTTCATCTTCATCTATATTTTACTCCCGGAGAGCTGTGCACAGTACGGCCGAGGAGTTGGAGCTCTGTAATAGCCGGATTGATTTCCAGTCGCTCACACCACTTGTCTTCATAATATAGACATGTTCTGAGCATGTGGAGAGCAAATAACTCTGTCTGCTGGAGGTTGGAGATCGGGCGCGCTCTGTGACTGTCCAATACTTCAACAAAACATAATCACACTGTGCTGATTCTTCAGCTCTGGATTCACGAACAATCTGTATCATACGCTTCAATAAATTATGTCTGTAATGTAAACGTATTTTGTTACAAATTATATTTCATAGACACTTATATTTTACAGCAGACAAGAACCCATCTAGTCTGCCCATTCTATCTACCTTGTCTTAAAGAACCACTGGAAATAAGCAACTTAAAATGTAAAATAACACTACAGCATCTCATTTCTTACTGGGAAATCTACCATATAGATTCCAGTGATCTACTTCCTCAAGTTGGAGGAGACTTTGAATGCAGACAGAAAGCTGGATCTGCACCATAGGAATGAGGCAGTAACTACTGTCAGTGCTCTCATTATCACTGATGCAAAGCTCATTAGTTTGCAAGGACACATTCTGTTGAGACAGAAACTTGAGGCAGAAGTGCAGGCTCAGTGAAGAAAATGGGAACCTGAACAATTAATAATTTTATATATTAGTGAAAAAACTTTCTAGAAACATTTTGCCCATATCGGAAAAATTTGACCATGATGGTCCTTTAATGCCTCAGGATGACCTTGTGCTTATCCAAGTCATGATTAACTGTATGTATCCCTACCACTTGCACTGGAAATCTTTTCTTTATCTACTAAATATTATGTTTCCACATTACCCCTAAATTGTGCACCTCCCAATTCTGACCTCTTGTTATAAAATACTTTGACATATCTGAAGGTTTCTATCATATCACCCCTCTATCTTCTGTTCTCTAAGCCAGTCCATCTTGACAGTTGGTCCTGGGACTGGTGCTATTTCTGAGACATTATCAGGAACATTGGAAGGTGACCGGCTCGTCCTCAAAAAGGATGAGAGACACTGCTCTAAGCTATACATCTTAAGGCCATGAAGTCTTTCATTGTACATTTTAGACCTTGCACCTTTTTAGTCGCTCTCTCCTTTGAATTGTCTCTATTTTATTAATTTGGTTTTGAAGATACGGTCTACAGAACTGGACACAATTTATTAATCAAAGTTCCAACATGACTGACCTTTTAAAGGATACTCTATGTCCACCTGATAGTAGAGAAGTAACTGTAAAATAAATTTAAAACTAAATAAGGATATGGGTCTCAAAAGACACATGTGCGCGAATACTGAGCAGAGCACTGCATCTACAGCCCACAGCCCATCCTTCAGTGGACAAAGCCAGGAGGTACTCAGCCCAGATCTGCGAGAGTACCAGTGCCTGGAACATGGCTTCACATGGTAGGGGAACCTCCCCTGCCAGACACTGTCTCATGGACTTATAAATAGCCTGCTTGGCTAATGCCAGTAGCAGGTTGACAAGGAGGGCCCTGGCTCTGTTACTCCGGGACACTGGTCACAAAAATATGTGACGGGACAAATGTAGTCAGAACTGCAGAAGGAGGCCCCTCAAAAGTTATGAGGGGCTACAGTCTGACGATACTAAAGTAAACATGATACACAGGCTATCCCTTGCCACAAAATGAACAAGTGTCTTGAGAGTTTATGGAATTAGCCAGGTGGGTGGTGGAATCAAAGAGGAGAGTGAGATTAAATGATGACCTAATGGGGGTGGGGGGGGGGGGGGGGGGTACCGTAGAGTACACCATCTATATATAGCCCATTGGGTGGTAAACAACCACTCAGTGGACAAAGCTAGGTGGTACTCTTCCCTGATATGAGAGCGCACCTGTGCCTTGAACATGTCCTTGCATGGTAATGTAAGCTACTCAGCCAAACACTGCTTCCTGAACTTCCCGGAAAAATACCCAGCTTGGCTAATACCAGGAGCAGGTTGATAAGGAGATCCCTGGCCCTGTTGCTCGGGGACACTGGCTGACCAAACAAAAATAGATGAGTGGAGAAATGCAGCCAGAACTGGATGAGGAGGCCCCTCAAGTGTAACACACGGATTGCAGTCTGGTGCAACTAAAATAAATGTGATACACAGACTGTCCCTTGTCAGAGAATGGACAAGTGGCTGGAGAGTCCGAGAAATTAGTCAAGTACTCTCTCATTGCACAATGGAGCACTCTCCAAGTCTTGCCCTTGGCAACTGGCAGGACCCGCCTTCAGATGGTATTGGGATGGGTCTCAAGGAGAATACAAGCTCTTCCTAGGCATACCACGAAAGCATGCCAAAGGTATGTCCCTCAACCTGGAGTGGTTGGGGACTGGAGGAGCCTGAGGGGAAACACAAGGCTTGTGAGAACTGGAAACAGTATATTAGGGTAGATCTGACCATGACTGGTCTCATGTAGAGCCAGTCATAATAGAATGATCAATTCAATACCTGTCAGTAGGAAAAATATGTCAAACTAAATATAAAATAAATACAAACTGAAAAATAAAATTAGGAGGGTGACAATAAAAGAATCCTGGTGTGGGGATAGTGAGCAGAGTTCTCCATCTACACCCTACTGGGAGGTAAATGTAGACATTTTACCTGTGGACAGATTCAGGACATACTCTGCTCGGATACGAGAGTGCACCAGTACCTAAAACATGACGTTGCATGGTACGTAGGGGAACCTCTGACTTTTTTTTGCTTCTGTTCTGTGATTTCTCCTGAGCAGTAAGTGTGTGTGTGTATTTGTGCATTGATTAGTGGCAGCTGAGAGCCGGTGTGGTTTTGCCTGTGTGAAGCTACAGTATATCAGTGTGTGGCTTTTTGTGGTCTGTTCGCATCTGTACTGTGATTGCCCCTGAACAGTAAAGTGAGTTTGTGTACTTGTTCAGTGATTAGTGGGTAGATGAGTGGTAAGAACCTAATAGAAACAGGGGAAGGAGCGAGCTTGTGAGCTTGCAAACACTTCTAGTATAAGTGCAGTGCTAGTATAAGTGTAGGAGTTTAAATAAAAGGAGGGAGTTGAAAAAAAAGGGAAGCACATTGAAGTGCGTTTTACAATCCCCCCCCCCACTGTAATTAGTAATTATGAGTCAGTCCAGTGACAACCTCCTGCCACATGTATGAACTGCTGGAACAGCTGATCCAGAGTCCATACCTCTGTGAGAGGTGTGAGCATGTTGCCTAACTTGAAGCTCAGATTGGAGAACCGGAGAGGAGAATTGCAGCACTTAGTGATATTGCTCCACAGGAAAGGGAGCTGGTGCTAATTGAGCAGAGTTTAGCTGGGCCTAGCATGGAGGGAGGAAATGGGCCTAGTGAGGATGCCTAAGGAGGTAGCTGTGTTACCTTGTTATTCCTGTTAGAAGCATAGGATAGGGGAAATTGCCTAGGTACCACTAGGCCCATACTATGGTACCCATGTTTATAGTTGGGGTGTGCGTAAGAACATGATAGGAGTAATGGGATGTATGTCTATATTGTGCTTAGCAATTACAAGGGAAATATTGTATATGCCCAATATGTATTAGTACTGGACTAGTTCCTTATAAACCAGATTAGGGAGATAACTGACCCCATGAGTCACATAACACAGCCAGATGGCTATCTTCATTCCAGGGCTGGTGTGGATTCCTGCTATACAGAGGTAAAACGAACTAGGCACACCTGTGGGGAGAGGTTTGGGCAATAGGCTCTTATCATACCCCATTCAACATACAGGTTGTCACAATAGTCAATAGGGTTTTATTGTTAAGTAACTCAAGTACAGTGGCAGGCACTTCAGAACTACAGACTCATAACATAAGGTGTCTGCTTGCTAATGCCAGAAGCTTGCCAGGAAAAATGGGAGAGTTAGAATTATTAGCAGTTAATGAGAAATGGTATTTAATAGGCATTACTGAAACGTGGTGGGATGAATCTCATGACTGGACTGTTAATCTGGATGGTTATAACCTATTTAGGAAAGACAGGGGAAATGGTAAAAGAGGAGGAGGGGGGTTTGTCTGTATGTTAAGCCTGAATTTAAGCCTATGGTCAGAGAAGATTTTTATGCTGGAACTAGCGGTAATGTTGAATGTTTGTGGGTAGAGTTAAGTAGCGGAGCAGCAGATTCCAAAATAATATTGGCTGGAGTATGCTATAAAGCCAAAATATAATTGAAAGTGAGGAAATACAATTATTGTTAAAGATTGGAAATGCAGCTAAGCCCTAAAAAAACTGGTTAAATGAGACCAGCATTTCAGCGAAGGGGAGGAGGTTCTTGAGTACATTCAGGGATCATTATCTGGCCCAGGTTATACAAGAACCTACTAGAAATGAAGCTATCTTAGATTTACTCATCACAAATAATATTGATATAGTATCAAATGTTGGAATAGGGCAACCTTTGGGAAACAGTGATCACAACACAGTCTCATTTGAGATTGAATAAAACAAAACGGCCAACAAAAAAGGGCTATTAGACTGGCTAAAATAGAAAATGAAAAGTTAGTTGCAAAGGAGGGTAAGACTAACCCTAAACAACTTTTTTAATACATTAATGGGAAGATGGTCAGGAAGGAAGCTATAGGAACATTACAATGTGAAACAGGCCGTCTGATAATTAGTTACCAGGAAAAGGCAGATGAGCTAAATAGGTTATTTTCTTCACTATACACAAGGGAGGTACCAGTGGTTGGTACACTGCAACATAATGGGGCTACACTACCATCACTAAATAATTGGTTAACACAGGAAGAACTCCAAAAGAGGTTGGAAAAAATCAATGTTAATAAAGCCCCAGGTCCTAATGGAATACATCCAAGGGGACTGAGGCAACTGGGTTCTGTAATAGCCAAACCATCATATCTACTTTTTCAAGATTCACTCAACACAGGGTCTCTACCAGATCACTGGAGAAAGGCAGATGTGATACCTATATCTAAGAAGAGAAAATCCAGGAAAGTATAGACCTGTAAGCCTTAAGTCTGTAGTGGGAAAGCTATTAGAAGGGTTAATAAGGGATAATATACAAGAATATGTCTATTTGAACAGGATTATAAGTAGGAGCCAACATGGATTTATGATGGATAGGTCATGTCAAACAAATCTACAGCCTTAATCTACAGCCTTGCAATTCAGTTAATTTAAAAGGGCTCTATTTAAGCACAGAGCATATTTCGTTTACAGAAGTTTTTAGTTAGTGAAGACCTTGCTTTTGGATAGAAGTTCACTAACTAAAAACTTCTGTAAAAAAAATATGCTGTGTGCTTAAATAGAGCCCTTTTAAATGTACCGAATCGCAATTTAATAAGGCTGCTAATTAGTTTCTATGAAGAGGTTAGTAGGAACTTGGATCAAGGCAACTCAGTGGATGTAGTTATTTTGGATTTTGCAAAGGCTTTTGATACAGTGTCACATGGAAGACTATTGTGCAAACTAAGGGATACAGGAATTTCAGTAAATATATGCACATGAATTGAGAGCTGGCTAAAAGGCAAGAAGCAAAGGGTTGTGGTAAATGGAACATACTCATATTGGACTAATGTGATAAGTGGGGTTCCTCAGGTTTCAGTATTAGGTCTTCTACTTTTAAACATATTTATTAATGACTTAGAAGTAGGACTAGAAAGTATTGTCTCCATTTTTGCTGATGATACTAAGTTGTGCAAAGTAATTAAACCAGATATTGTTGTACTTTCCCTCCAAAGGGATTTGTATAAATTAGAGAAATGGACATCTAAGATGAGATTTAATATGAATAAATGTAAAGTTATGCAGCTGGGAAAGAAAAATAGCCATGCAATTTATATTCTTAATGCAGCAAATCTAGGGGTATTAGATAGAAAGTAATTTGGGAGTACTTGTGGACTACGACCTAGGTAACAGTGCTCAATGCCAAGCAGCATCTGCAAAGGCAAGTAAAATACTAGCATGTATTAAGAAGAGTAGAGAAGCAAGGAAAGCAAATATAATTCTGCCACTACAGAAAAAGTACAGAGAAGGGCAGCCAAACTAATAAGGGGAATGGAGAGGCTAAGTTATGGAGAAAGACTAACCAAATTAAACTCATTTTCTCTAGAAAAAGGGTGCAAAGAGGAGATATGATTACCTTATATAAATATATCCAGGGTCAATATAAGGCTTTGTCAAGTGAGTTTTTTGTGCCAAAAGGTTTTTAACTGACCAGAGGACATCCATTGAGATTAGAAGTAAAAAGATTTCCCATTAAAGATAGAAAAGGGTTCTTCACAGTAAGGGTGGTTAATCTGTGGAATTCTCTACCAGAGGAGGTGGTGACAGCGGATTCGATAGATAACTTTAGAAAGGGGTTGGATATATTTTTAAATAAAAAGGGCATTCAGGGATATCATGGATAATTAGAGAGGGAGTATTGATCCAGGGAGGATTCTGATTGCCAGTATCTGGGGTGATGAAGGAATTTTATATTTTTTTCCCCTTTTGAGACAACTGGCTAAGTTTCACTGTTTTTTTTTTCTGTTTGCCTTTCTCTGAATCAATTAACAATTACCAATTAATCTGCATATTGCAGATCAGAGGAGATCTTAAAAGGTTGAACTTGAGACACTAAAAGTATTTTTTTAACCTTAATTACTATGGGCCTCATTCTATTAATGGCCGTAGGAGATGCGGGGCCGCAAGGACCGGCCGCAAGCTATTCTGCTATTCTATTCCCCTCTGGCCGGGGATTCCAGCAGGCTTGCGGCCGGCTCCTTGTTATCCCTTGCGGCCGCTCGTGCCGGAGGAAAGCCTTTGATCTAAAACGGCTGCAAGAGTTTCGGCCGCAAGAAAATCCTATTTGCTATTCAATTGCTACGGGAAACCTCTCTGCAAGGCTAAAACCGAGCCGCAGCTTACTTGCAGCAAAAAGGTCCCGCAAAACCAATTAAGCACATTATAAAGCCAAAATAAAGCCATCCTGCACTCTGAGGAGACTATAAAGTGATTGTAGGTGTTAGAAAAAATAGCACAACATTCCCCTACACTCAAATCCGTAAATAATTTGTTTTTTAATATATTTCAAATATCCATGTAAAAAGTCCAGAGGGCTTGGAGCACCTCAGACCCGCCCACGCTGCGGCCGGAAAATAAACAGTTAATGTAATCTCGGATTTGGGCTGATGTGCAAGCTTGAGAGTGGGTTACTATTAATCCTCATGTCCCCCATTATGATCCCTAGCATTTACAGAGCTTTACAGTGCTGTCTTGAATTTATTTTTGCGTTTAAAGATTTCTGAGCTTACGGCCGGTTGCAAGATATACGGCCGGCCGTAAGAGGAGATCCTCGCTGCGTTTTACGGCCGATAATAGAATGAGGGCCTATGTAACTATGTAATTAGTACCTGTCTTTTTCTGCTAATTCCTGTTCCAATACAACCAAACATCAGTGGTTTGTATTTTGTAATTAGTGATGTTTTATGATTATATGAAAAATTAACAAATACATTTTTAGTAATTATAAATCCTGGTGTTGTAAGTTTGGGTCTTACTAAAGTATTGAACATTTACTCTTTTGAAGGACTGTACTTGAAAGTAGGCAACATGTTTTTGAATGTAAACAAAAATTGGACAGCCCTTATTTATTATATTTTATATGCAATTATGTTGCTGTGGAATCTACCATTTTGGTTTCTACTGATCACCTCTGTGAGGTAGGAGGAGACTTTGAATGAAGAGGAAGCGTCTATCTGCACAATATGAATGTGTCCGGTAAATGTCAGTTCTTTCAACAGGATTTATGGAAACCTCATTCGTTTATAAGGAAATTATAAAATTGAAAACTAACTAACAATTGCATGTAATAGCAAAAGCATGCAAAGGTTATATTTATTTATTTTTTGTATTATTTTTTATGTCTTTTTCTAGAAACATTGTGCCAATTATCAAAAGTTCATATAGAAAAAATTACCACTCGGTCCATTTCAAGATATTGGGGTGAATTTAATAGGCATCCCAAGTGGCTGAGATGAGGTGAAAAGTGATAGGATCTGAATATTTTCCCATAGTAAATACAGTAATGCATATCTCAGCCACTTGAGATGCTTAGTAATTTCCTGCCATTGTCTTTCTAAAAGTGATAAATATATTAATATTTTGAATTACCGTAAGTTCTGCCTTCTAAGTTCATGAGACATTCTTGAGAATTATCTGTGTAGCTCGGTATGCTACTGTTTGGACCATGTGCTAATTTGTGACACAGAGACTACAGGACTCATCTCATTCAGAGAAAAGGGTATATATCTCAAGATTATTTTAGAAGTAAAAAGGCGGGTTCATCCTGTACCATTTTACAAAGAACCCAACTTGTGTTTAGTTGGCAAGTCCAGTTTAATTGATTTGATTTAAGAATTCCCATGAACTTGAACCCTCGATAACATGACATATATCTGCACATATCAGGAACATATAGAGCTTTGGTGATAATGGAAATCACATTCTACATGTTCTTTTTATCTCTGTTCTTAGGTTATTATTGAAGACATTGGTAACAAATCAATCTATGAGTTTCCAGTCTCCCGTTGGTTTGCCCTAGATGAGGACGATGGAAAAATTCAGAGAGATATCCTGGTCGGAGGGAGCGAAGCAACAGGTAAGAGCAAGGGGAATTGTGGGAAGCAGCAGTTTTTTATTATAGTTTTTAAACTATTTGATGCCTCTAGAAGACATCATGTGACCATTTGAGATTGAGACACTGCTCTTTTATCTGTGGCCTTAGCTAAGCCTAATTCCCAAAATGTCGTACTGCTAGGAATTTGATAGGGTGGCAGTATGCATAGGAGGAAACAGGAAGTAATGATGTGGATCAATAAGCCGATAAACTATTACTCTGTTGGCTTCTTAATAGACACTGAGAAGGATAAGATTAATTAAAAACATATTATAACATTTATATAAAAAAAGAAAAATGCACCCTGTAAGATCAGTAATCTGTGAATTGGGTGTAGATCAGGGGTCGTCAATCTTTTAATACCCACCGGCCACTTTTCATGGTAAAATTTCCTTACCGCCCACCGGTGCCGCAGTAACTCAATTTACTCTCTCTCATTTCTGGTTACATAAACCATATGACCCTAGATATGTATCGCCTTGTTCTTACTAGATAATGATCCGGTGCCCAGGCTCTCTCTCCAGCTCTCCAACCAGCCAAGTGTCTTGCTGCGAGTCTCAGACATGTGACATCACTTATCAGCAACGCTACTTAGCTATTACCCCGCCGCCCACCGTAAAAGCTTGAATCACCCACTTGTGGGCGGTAGGGACCAGATTGACTACCACTGGTGTAGATGGTTCAAAGTTTTATTTTCTTCTCACTACAAAACTAATTTTCTGCTACAAATATATTTAATGTACCAGCTTTTAGTGCCAATTTTAGTTTACCAATTTAAGTGGACTTTGGCTTCTTTTTACACAGTAGAGATGATTGGACACGGTACTCGGTTATTTGTTTGCTAACTAACAGCCTTATTAAATTGCAATTCGGACAATTGAATAGGGCTCTATATAAGCACAGAGCATATTTTTTTACAGAAGTTTTTAGTTAGTAAAGACCTTTATTTTGGATAGAAGTCACTAACTAAAATCTTCTGTAAAAAAATATGCTCTGTGCTTATATAGAGCTCTATTCAATTGGCCGAATCACAATTTAATAAGGCTGTGAATTATTAGATTACACTTTTTTCTCTTAGTGCCAGATTATGGTGATTACTAGCACCCTATGTTAATTAGTGCTTGATTCAGAGGTTGTGGGAGGATTGGACATAACTGCATGCACACACACACAGGAGATCATTTTAGCCATAACAGAAACCAACAAGCGTACAGGGCTACAGAATAACATGCTGTGCTAATTATTAGTATAAAATGCCAGTTTGACAAAATTATGTATATCTGATGAATTATTTATTTTAAAATGTTGACTGTAAGAAGTACTGAAAACAACATCACATAAATATGTGTACTACCAATTTATTTTTTATAGTTACTATTTATACTAATATGGAGCACCTTTCTTTTTACTAGCATTAATTGTTATATACAATAATATATATATAATGTGTTTTTTAGTGTATTAATGTAGTATAATAGGCATATTGTTCCTAGAGAAGAGTAAGATTATTCTAGGTGGCTATACCTTTTATGAACCAACTGAAAAACAATATGTAATAGCTGCAGAGCTTTTGAAATACAGTTTTCTTAAGTGTCAAACAGGAAAGGTTGAATTTGTTGTTGTTTTTTTATCTGTGAAGAGTTTTTTAAGTTGATAAGGACACTTTAAGGAGAACCCTTGGCATTTAAAAAGCTCTGAAACCCATGTAGGAGGAAGGTTTCAGTTGGTCAAGAAGTTTGAAGAGGAAGCTTATAACTGTCCTATTAAGATTTTTTAATTTCAAGAGACTTAAATGGAAAACCTCTGGTGGTGTGAAATTCCATTGTTGAAGGGTTTTTTCTTAGTTGGTCAATAGATTGGAATTTAGTTTAAAAGAATCTGTAATTAATCTATGAAGGATTTTCCATTTGACAAATACATTTGAAGAAGACATCTTAATGGTTAAAAATTTTTGGAACTCATCTATGAAGAAGAAACCTTGGGTCTTAAAAAGATCTGGAACCCACGTAGGAAGAATCTTTTCCGAATGCTTCAGTTGGTCAAGACATTCGGAGAGGAAGCCTATAACTCGCCTATTAAGATTTTTTCATTTCAAGAAACTTGAAGGGAAAACCTCTTAAGGTCTGGAACTCATCTATGAGGACGTTTTCAGTTGTTTAATACAATTGAAGAAGACACTTTGGAGTTTTGAAAACTGAGATTCATCTATGAAGAAGTTTTCAGTTCATTAAGACACTTGAAGAAGAAACTTTGGAGTTTTAAAAACTGAAACTCATTGATTAATTAATAATATTTGAATTAATAATATACACGTTTTCCAATGAATATTTTATATAATCCAAAATAAACATTTTTTTGTTGTTAAAAATATGCATTTATTGTTGGATAGCAACTGAAAGTTGTGTTTCTATCAATAGGAATTGTTTACAATGTGTCCATAATGACCGGGGATATCCGAGGGGCTGGTACTGACTCCAAGGTCCACATCATACTCCATGGCTCTAAGGGTTTAAAGAACAGTGGGAGGATATTCCTAGAAGGAGGAGAATTTGAACGAAGGAAGATTGACATTTTTAACATTGAGATTGCGGCCCTCCTCAGCCCTCTCAGCAGAGTGACCATAGGACACGATGGACGAGGTGTCGGATCAGGATGGTACTGTGAGAAGGTGAGAGGTTACCGTAAGATTATTTATTAATTTCAGAAGTTATTCAGTGTAATTAGGTGGGACACAGTGATACCCTTTTGCAAACAATGTGTTAGATTTGAGGGTGGAATAATAAATAATGACTGTTTCACTTTAAAGGAACACAACAAATGTTCCACATATGGATTTTTTTTTATTATAGGTAGTAATTTATACTTTACCAGTGGAATCATTGTTTTTATTAAAAATGCATTCTCTTACTTTGAGATTTGTAATTGTAAGCTGACAATAAGTCTTTCTGATCCTCCCCTTAAGCTTGATGTCTGTTCTTTATGTAAGAATCTAATCATTGCTAATTACTCATTGAGGGTTTGTACGTGCTGGGAATATTTGAAGCGCACAACAAGTGACATTCTGGAAATTGTTTTCAGCTTTCTACTTCGTACAGCTGTTCTGAGCATGTGCAACTCCCCAATGAATGAATCGCAATGAGTAGGTGCTAACACAAAGAAAAGAACAAGACCTTGATCAGAGAATAATGCTTGTTGGCCAAAAGTGTCAAACTTCAATGCGAGCTTACTGTAAAAAAAATACATTTAATTAAAAGGACTGTCACCCCAAAATCAATGTTTTTGTTATTCTTAAAGATCATGAAAAACTGGCGCTATGTTGTGTTATTCATTTTTTTCTAAAGTGAATCAGTTCTTTTAAATTCCATGTTGTTGTTGCTGTATTTATATGCAAATGAACATGTCACATATATTAATTAGCTGTGCTGTGCTAATTAGGATTACAGTCTGCTTGTCTGTCTCTGTAGTGGCCAAAAAAACAAGACCCCAGTGGTATTTACCCCTCTATTCCACCTTTACCAAGTGCTCTCAGCTGCACATTAGCATACAGGAGCTGCACATTAGCATACAGGAGCCGCACAGCATACAGGAACCACACACAGCATACAGGAGCCACACATTAGCATACAGGAGCCACAAACCCAGCATACAGGAGCCACACACACCAGCATACAGGAGCCACACACCAGCATACAGGAGCCACACACCAGCATACAAGAGCCACACACCAGCATACAGGAGCTGCACATTAGCATACAGGAGCTACACATCAGCATACTGAGCTGCACATTAGCATATAGGAGCATACAGGAGCTGCACATTAGCATACAGGAGCCGCACATCAGCATACTGAGCTGCACATTAGCATACAGGAGCCACACATTACCATACAAGAGCCACACATTAGCATACAGGAGCCGCACAATAGCATACAGGAGCCACACACCAGCATACAGGAGCTGCACATTAGCATACAGGAGCCGCACATTAGCATACAGGAGCCACACACCAGCATACAGGAGTCACACACCAGCATACAGGAGCTGCACATTAGCATACAGGAGCCGCACATTAGCATACAGGAGCCGCACATCAGCATACTGAGCTGCACATTAGCATACAGGAGCCGCACATCAGCATACTGAGCTGCACATCAGCATACAGGAGCCACACATTAGCATACAGGAGCCACACACCAGCATACAGGAGCTGCACATTAGCATACAGGAGCCGCACATCAGCATACTGAGCTGCACATTAGCATACAGGAGCCACACATTAGCATACAGGAGCCACACACCAGCATACAGGAGCTGCACATTAGCATACAGGAGCCGCACATCAGCATACTGAGCTTCACATCAGCATACAGGAGCCACACATTAGCATACAGGAGCCACACACCAGCATACAGGAGCTGCACATTAGCATACAGGAGCCGCACATCAGCATACTGAGCTGCACATTAGCATACAGGAGCATACAGGCGCTGCACATTAGCATACAGGAGCCACACATCAGCTTACTGAGCTACACATTAGCATACAGGAGCCGCACATTAGCATACAGGAGCCACACATTAGTATACAGGAGCTGCATATTAGCATACAGGAGCCACTCAGTATACAGGAGCAGCCTATTAGCATACAAGAGACACACATTAGTATACAGGAGCCACTCATTAGTATACAGGAGCTTCATATTAGCAAACAGGAGCCACACATTAGCATACAGGAGCCACAAAATCAATTCTAAATATCTTAGCAATGATTTACTGTAGAGAAAACTGCAAATAGACAGTTTTTAATGATCTTTAATATTAAATCAACTTCCTGTTGGGATTAATCCCTTTAAGTATTTATTACTTGTTAACATAAGAAACTTTAACTACTAACTACATCATATTTTAAACCTTTTCTACGTATTGACCCTTTAAGTCTGACCCTGTATCTTCTTCTCCTGACAATCACTATGCCATTCTACCTCAGCAGTCTCATTTGCGCCAATACCCAGTCTCGTGAAACGTGATGCGTTTTTTGATTAAAGGTTCCTATAGCTGAAACTCCCTCCCACGTTGTGCTATTTCAGGCCCTCGCTCTCACCCTTGAGCTGACCTTGCACGCGCTCATTCATTTATTCTGTGTCTTGTCTCCTACACCACTGAAATGAATATAAGGCTAAAAAAACAATCACACCTTATTTATAATATAGCGGCGGTCCCACTGAGAGCAATTAGAGGGTTTCCTTTGATAAAATCACTGCAGCTACTTCCTGCTGTTATTTATTTGTGTTTTATTTTCTCTTCTGGATCAATTTGATCTCCTATGTCAAGTCATTGTTAGTTATAAATAATCGCCAGTGGGTTTAATCAGATGCTGTAAAGAGGTATCTGTTATTGTGGTGATGCCCTGGGGGTTAGTTTTCCATTAAATGCAGAGTCAGTCATGTTAAAGTGCTCCCACTTATGTTAGGACTAGTAAATTGCCTGTCAAAAATGATGGTATAATTTTTAATTTTTCTCTCCCTCCCTACCTTTCCCTCCCTTGTGTCTCTACCTTCCCTATGTCTCTCCCTCCCCTGTGCCACCCTTTCCCTCCCCTGTGTCTCTTTCTCCCTCTCCCCTCCCCTGTGTCTCTTCCCCACTCTCCACTGTGTCTCTCTTTTCCCCCTGTTTCTCTTCCCCCTCTCACCTCCCCTATGTCTCTCCCCTGTGTCTCTTCCCCTCTCCCCTCCCCTGTATCTCTTCCTCCCCTCCTGTGTCCCTCCCATGTGTCTCTTCCCTCCCCATCCCCTCCCCCTGTGTTTCTCCCCCCATGTATTCCCCCCTCCCCTGTGTCTTCCTCCCCCTCTCCCTTGTCTCTTCCTCCCCCCTCTCCCCTCCCTTGCCTCTTCCTCCCCCCTCCCCATGTCTTCCTGCCCCTCTCCCCTGAGTCTTCCTCCCCCTCTCAACTCCCCTGTGTCTCTTCCCCTCTCCCCTCCCCTGTGTCTGTTCCCTTCCTCTGTGTCTCTTCCCCCTCCCCTGTGTCTTTTCCCCCTCCCCATCATCTCTTCCCCCCTCCCCTGTGTCTCTTCCCCCCTCCCCTGTGTCTCTTCCCCCACCTCTCCCCTCCCCTGTGTCTCTCCCCCTCCCCTGTGTCTTCCTCCTCTTCCCTCCCCTTTGTCTTTCCCCCCTTTCCCCTGTGTCTTCCTCCCTCCTCCCCCTCTCCCCTGTGTCTTCCTCCCCCTCTCCCCTGTGTCTTCCTCTCCCCTCCACTGTGTCTCCTTCCCTCTCCCCTCCCCTGTGTCTCTTCCCTTCCTCTGTGTCTCTTTCCCCTCCCCTGTGTCTTTTCCCGCTCCCCCCATCTCTTCCCCCCTCCCGTGTGTCTCTTCCCCCCTCCCCTGTGTTTCTTCCCCCCACCTCTCCCCTCCCCTGTTTCTCTTCCCCCTCCCCTGTGTCTTCCTCCTCTTTCCTCCCCTTTGTCTTTCCCCCCTTTCCCCTGTGTCTTCCTCCCTCCTCCCCCTCTCCCCTGTGTCTTCCTTCCCCTCTCCTTTGTGTCTTCCTCTCCCCTCCCCAGTGTCTCTTCCCTCTCCCTCCCTATTTCTCTTCCCCCCACCTCTCCCCTCCCCATGTCTCTCCCCCCTCTCCCCTGTGTCTTCCCTACTGTGTTTTCCCCCCTCCCCCTCACCTGTGTCTTCCTCTCCCTCTCCTTTGTGTCTCCCGCCCCCTCCCCATGTCTTCCTGCCCCTCTCCCCTGAGTCTTCCTCCCCCTCTCACCTCCCCTGTGTCTCTTCCCCTCCCACCTCCCCTGTGTCCCTTCCCTTCCTCTGTGTCTCTTCCCCCTCCCCTGTGTCTTTTCCCCCCCCCCTCCATCTCTTCCCCACTCCCCTGTGTCTCTTCCCCCACCTCTCCCCTCCCCTGTGTCTCTTCCCCCTCCCCTGTGTCTTCCTCCTCTTCCCTCCCCTTTGTCTTTTCCCCCTCTCCCCTGTGTCTTCCTCCCTCCTCCCCCTCTCCCCTGTGTCTTCCTCCCCCTCTCCCCTGTGTCTTCCTCTCACCTCCACTGTGTCTCTTCCCTCTCCCTCCCCTATGTCTCTTCCCCCACCTCTCCTCTCCCCATGTCTCTCCCCCTCTCCCCTCCACTGTCTCCCCTCCCTCCCCTGTGTCTTCCCCCCTGTGTTTTCCCCCCTCCCCCTCACCTGTGTCTTCCTCCCCTCTCCCCTGTGTCTCCTGCCCTCTCCCCTCCCCTGTGTCTTCCCCCTCCCCCTCTCCCCTGTGTCTTTCTCCCCCTCTCCCCTTTGTCTTCCTCCCCCTCTCCCCTGTGTCTTCCTCCAATATTTTAGTTGTCATCATCTCAAGAGAACCTCCCACTCACTGGATTTTTTTTTCAGTAAATAATTACCACATACATAATGAATATGGCCTCCATTACATGCTCCTCATAAGTCTGATTAGCTATGGGATATTTGAAAAGGATATTTTGGGGCGATTCTATGGCTCTTGCTAAAAAGAATCCTGTAAAACTTCCTGACTTATACACAGCAGGGGTGGCCCTGAGTCTGAATCTCAGCAGTGCCCATAGCAACTCTATGGAATGGTACCCATTATTATGTACACAGTACACTAGCACTAACATCCTCCCTCTGCCTATGACCCACTATGAGCCCAGTATCCCCCAACGAAAGTATAATCTTGAGGGTCCATATGTATCCCCATGGCACCAAATATTACCCCTATGCAATGGGGTCTCAATGGACTCCCATGCTAAACTAAGCTATGACAATGGGAGTCCTCATGGACCCTCATGGTACCTAAAGTTATCTCCTATGGCACCCTCCCTGACAACAAAGGGGTGCATATTGGACCCCTATGGACCCTAACCCCCATTGGGGTTCCATAAGGACCTTCATAGTTCCTAACACTAAATACATAAAATAAAATAATACTACATACAATTAAAAAAATTAAACCTGTAAGGAGAGAAAATTTACATTAACTATCCATTTGATGCACTCCAGCGACAATCTCATGCACTGGTTCCTCACTCTTCAACCCTGGATAAGCATCCACTTCTATGTTGATTGAATAAACTGTTCTCTTCTTTCTTGATTGCAGCCCTTGGTCCTCATCTTCTGCGCATGGAAATGGGCATCCACCTAAAAAAATGCTGTTCTATAAAATGCACTTCACAAAATGGAGCTCCTCTTCCAAGGAGCTCCTGCCCTGACTTAAATATACTATTTTTAAGGATTCTTATTAGCTGGAAGATGTGTCATATTTCAGCCAATCAGAATTGCATATTCTAATTACTACCATATCTGATCGGTAAAAAGTGTAATCTGAACGAATATAACTGACACTGCATGCTATAGGGGTTGAGACCCCCATGGTTTAGGGGGTTAATTTTAGGTGCCACAGGGGTCCATAAGAACTTAGTAGTAAAGGGGTTAATTTTGTGTGCCATGGTGAGTCATAGCTTAGTTTACCATGGGTGTCCGTTCAGACCCTCATTGTATAGTAGTTAATATTTGGTGTCATGGGGGTCCTTATGGATATACATCAGTTAGAGATACTCAAGCTCATAGGGGAGTGAATATTGAGGAGCAATCCTGAGGGATACCCAGGTACATAGAGGGTAACAGTACTGAAATGGGATCCTGGGATTCTCTGGCTATTAGGAAGTAGCATTATTATACCCTTATGTGTTTCAGGTTTGGGCAAACAATCCCCAAATGCAACACGTTTAAGATGTTAGCTTTATCATAGGCACTGATTTGAAGCACCCAGGCTTCTCAGAGGCATTTTTATGCCATTACATGGGGTTGAAAGTATCCATAGGCTTATTTAAAATTTCGGACACTCGCAAAAACTTCAGCCAAATTGGATATTGTTACTGGAGGCATATGATAGTGATTTCTAAATAGGTATGAGACAGGTACCCAGGGCTTACAATATTAGGAACGTTTTTGAACATGGTATTTCTCGGAGGTTAGATTTAGGTGTGTGATGTGATAGGATGGTAGCGATCAATTCTTATGGGAGTCATGGAGGCCTAGATCCCTGGATGAAAGGATTCCTTTTGTGTTTGGCTCCTGAGGTGTCAATCTATGAACAGCTAGATAGCTGAAAAGCCACATTTAAATTAAAAAAATTAAAACCAGTTTTTATAAAATTTTGAAAAGGTCTTCTCCCACCTCATCAAGTTGATAACAAAATGGTAGATCCCATAGTTTAATAAAAAAAAGCATATAAAATATATACAGTGGATATAAAAAGTCTACACACCCCTGTTAAAATGTCAGGTTTCTGTGCTGTAAAAAAATGAGACAAAGATAAATTATTTCAGAACTTTTTCCACCTAATGTGACCTATAAACTGTACAACTCAATTGAAAAACAAACTGAAATCTTTTAGGTGGAGGGAATAAAAATAAAAATAATGTGGTTGCATAAGTCTGCACACCCTCTTATAACTGGGGATGTAGCTGTGTTGAGAATTAAGCAATCACATTCCAAATCGTGTTAAATAGGAGTCAGCATGCACCTGCCATCATTTAAAGTGCCTCTGATTAACCCCAAATAAAGTTCAGCTGCTCTAGTTGGTCTTTACTGAAATGTTCTTAGTCGCATCCTACATCAAAAGCCATGGTCCACAGAGAGCTTCCAAAGCATCAGAGGGATCTCAAGGTATCAGTCAGGAGAAAGGTACAAAAGAATTTCCAAGGCATTAGATATACCATGGCACACAGTGAAGACAGTCATCATCAAGTGGAGAAAATATGGCACAACAGTGACATTACCAAGAACTGGAGCTCCCTCCAAAATTGATGAAAAGATGAGAAGAAAACTGGTCTGGGAGGCTACCAAGAGTCCTACAGCAACATTAAAGGAGCTGCAGGAATATCTGGCAAGTACTGGCTGTGTGGTACATGTGACAACAATCTCCCGTATTCTTTATATGTCTGGGCTATGGGGTAGAGTGGCAAGTCGAAAGCCTTTTCTTACGAAGAAAAACATCCAAGCCAGGCTACATTTTTCAAAAACACATCTGAAGTCTCCCAAAAGCATGTGGGAAAAGGTGTTATGGTCTGATGAAACCAAGGTTTAACTTTTTGGCCATAATTCCAAAAGATATGTGTGGCGCAAAAACAACACTGCACATCACCAAAAGAACACCATACCCACATACCATGGTGGTGGCAGCATCATGCTTTGGGGCTGTTTGTCTTCAGCTGGAACTGGGGCCTTAGTTAAGATAGAGGGAATTATGAACAGTTCCAAATACCAGTCAATATTGGCACAAAACCTTCAGGCTTCTGCTAGAAAGCTGAACATGAAGAGGAACTTCATCTTTCAGCATGACAACGACCCAAAGCATACATCCAAATCAACAAAGGAATGGCTTCACTAGAAGAAGATTAAACTTTTGGAATGGCCCAGCCAGAGCCCGGACCTGAATCCGATTGAAAATCTGTGGGGTGATCTGAAGAGGGCTGTGCACAGGAGATGCCCTCGCAAACTGACAGATTTGGAGTGTTTTTGCAAAGAAGAGTGGGCAAATCTTGCCATGTCAAAATGTGCCAAAATATGCTTACTCATACCCAAAAAGACTGAGTGCTGTTATAAAATCAAAAGGTGTATCAACAAAGTATTAGTTTAAGGGTGTGCATACTTATGCAACCATATTATTTTATTTTTATATTTTTTCTTCCCTCTACCTAAAAGATTTCAGTTGGTTTTTCAATTGAGTTGCACAGTTTATAGGTCACATTAAAGGTGGAAAAAGTTCTGAAATGATTTATCTTTGTCTCATTTTTTTACAGCACAGAAACCTGACATTTTAACAGGGGTGTGTAGACTTTTTATATCCACTGTCTAATATATATAGTATATTGAAGGTTTTATTGTGTTTTTTTTATATTATAAAAACATTTTGTCAATTTTCGAGTGTAGTTAATATATTTTAAAATATATGGCTACCACTTGTTACTGACACAGATGTAAATAGATTATTGAAGAACTGCCCTGTTAATAAAGATTTAGATCTCAAATTATGACACTGAAAACAATAATTTGTTAAAAGCAAAGTTACCCCAAGTGCTAGGTGATCATTTAATCTGTCCACTTGGTAGTAGCTAGCTAATGCATGGCAATGTGATGACATTAATGTTGGCATTTCCAAGGAGATGCCGTAGAAGTAATCACTGTGGCAATATCTCAACGCGTTTCACCCACTATGGACTTCTTCTGGTACTAATAGCAGTTGAATAGCTTTGAAACTAATCAAACTAACAGAGCCTTTAATATATGATTCTACATGTTGGAGTACAGAAAAGGTTTTAAGTCAGTGTTACCTATCTGATGATAATTTATTTTGCAAGTATATACATATATATATATATATATAATTGTTTTCTACAGGTGGTAGTTTACTGCCCATTCACTGGCATTGAGCAGACATTCCCATGCGGTAAATGGCTGGATGAGGATGATGGAGATGGTTTAATTGAGAGAGAACTTTATGAAATGGTCTCCCTCCGCCAGAAGAGGCAGAAAAGTGAGTATATGTCCTGCAAAACTATGATAAAGTATGAATTTGAGCAAAACGTGTCAAGCAAATTGTGATAATAATCAATTATATGGTTTAACAAAAGTTACATGAGTCTATTTTATTACAGAGCTTCCATGGTCTCTCTGGATTTGGACAAGTGATATTAAAAATGCTGGAACTGATGCCAATATCCTTCTCCAGATCTATGGAGAGAAAGGAAAGTCTGATGAAATGAAATTAGATAATAATTCAGACAACTTTGAGACAGGACAGATTGACAAATTCATGGTAAGACTTTCACCAATAATTGGAGACAAATCAGTAAAATATTGAGTCTTTGTGTGCCAAAACAATGTCACATTGAATCTCATGTGTTTTTTTTTATTAAAGGGCCACAGCAGAGGTCTTAATATGGTATTGGTCTACAAAGTAAAGATTGATATCTCTTTTTAGTGATGTGGTTATTTGCAATAATTGATAATTGTATCATTAAGCTCTTGTTATTTTCAATCCGTGGCTGTCCTATGATGTTTATTGGTAAATATTATGCACTATCAATGATAACTGGAAGTTTCCTTGTGTTGTAGATTGAGCTCCCAGATCTGGGCATTCTGTACAAACTCAGAATTTGGCACGAGAAGCGAAATGCGTTTGCTGGTTGGCATCTAAACAAGGTAGGAAGAAGATGTAGACGTGAGATATTCTCCAAGTGGCAAGATAGAAAACCTGAAACTGTCACTGAATTGTATATATAACACACAAGCTAGGAACCAGCCCCACAAGGGTGAGCTCCTTTAGATTGAAACAGTAGGTTTGGGTAGGTTTCCTACTTTGTGCATAATCCAACATATGCTATGCTTCAAAGCTGTGTTATAGAGCAAGCATATGCCTAAAATAAATAATTTATAAAGTGGTTATTGGATTAAAGTGTGAAATGCATTGTTGGCTCATTTGCATGTCCCCATCCAGTTTCCTAGAGTGCAATGCAATAACTGTATTTCTGGGAATTCTGAACAAGAAATACGTTTTTAAACTTATTTTATAAGTGTGAACACAAGTGTACTATTTATTTACTGTAGTACTATATATATTGTCTAATTAGGAAGTTTTTTGCTGACAAACTGTGGTATCTAATTTCATGGCTGGTTAAGAGAGCAGGGACAGGTGAAGTGTACCGTTAGCACCTTCCTGGTGCTAACGGTACACTTCACCTGTCCCTGCTCATATTTGCCTACTCTTAACCCTAACACTGACCTCTACCATATGTACATGGACCAGTGGGTTCTCTCATAATAACCCATTGACACCTCCTGATCCCATCTCTAGACTTTCCCTATAACCACAAGTGTTTCCGCGTATCCAACACTGCGTTGGGTCATGAAGGATGTTTTGTCACAGGTATGTTCTCAGACACTTTGTATGTTATATTATTTGATGTAGGTGACAATTCTAAAAACCCTGACAAAGGAGAAATATACCTTCAAATGTGGACGTTGGTTGGATCTGAATGAAGACGACAATGAGATTCTGAGAGAGCTTCCTGCTGAGGGGCCGCTTGTGGCTTCAGTTCTGCCAGGTGAGGAATATCATAAAAAATATGTGAAGTTGGTATAGAAAATATCCTGAGATCTCCCCTCATTTATCAGTTTTTCCATAGAGAAGAGGCACCATTTAGAGATCAGACACTGAACATTAAAGGGCCACAATGGTGGTCATGAAATAGGGTTTTGTTGATTATTATTAATTGTGTATTCAATTTATTTCTTTTTTTATAACTGAATACCAATTACATCAGTATTTCACAAAAAAACAAACATGGCTTTTCTTATTGAACTTTAGTGTTTCGTAATAAAGCCACTCCCTGTACTCGTATGTTGTATCCAAGGAGTGGGAGACCCTATGTCCAAGAGGATGTTCTACTAGACAAACTAAGATTTCCTGCACCTTAAAAAAAAACAGATAATGACTCATATCAAGAAAGCCTCCAGAAGCAATTCGGGTGAAGTCTGAGACACTGGAGTAAAATGCAATATATACTTTTCCTTCTCTTGGATATATCAGTTCCTGAGCACATTCTCCTTATCCTTAAAGATACAACCTCAATAATCAGTTCTGGCAGTAGTCACATCTTGGAGACTTGGTTGACAAGTGGATGTGTGTTCAAACAAGAGTGGGATTGAGTTTTAAGAGTTTTGCCTCTTATTAAAAAAATAGTGACTTGCCGGTTAAAAATGACGGCATAATATTGTCTTACTGTCTGTTCGTGCACCTTCTCTCTGTGAACCCTCTCTCTCCCTCTGCGTCTTTTCCCGCTCTCTGTGCTCACTCTCTCCTTCTCTCTCTCCCTCCCACCTTCTATCTCTCCCTCCCTTCTCTCTCTCCCCCGTCTCCTTCTCCCTCTCTCTCCCTCTCCTTCTCTCCCTCTCCTTCTCTCTCTCTCTCCTCCCTCTCCTTCTCTCTCCTTCCCTCCTCTCTCCCTCCCTCTCCCCCTTCGGCGCCCATTGTGAGGCTCGTAAAGAGCAGCTATGACACCCATTGCAAGCCTTCGAATGCACATTGCGCAACTCGCAACTTGCGAACGTTACACACAAACTCTTAGTACGACAACTATATTAGTGATATTAGTAAATTACAAGAACAAAGGATCATAGAAACATAGATTTGACAGCAAGTAAGAACCAAAATGCTCATCTAATCTCCAAATTTGGACTACATAAAACATAAAATATACCTCATGGTAGCTTTATATGTATCCCAGTTAACATTCCACTTGTCTACTGTCCTTTTTCTAAAATCCTTTTTTCTAAAGCCCTAAACCTTCAAATCATGACCTTTTCTTGTATTGAACTTCTTCTGGAAGTTACTTCCCCCTCAAACTGTATTACCGTATTTGCCGGCGTATAAGGCGACTGGGCGTATAAGACGACCCCCAAACATTGCCACTCAAAATCCCTCCTCAACCCCAACCCCACTCCTCATCCTCAACCTCCCCCCCATCCTTATCCTCCCTCCTCAACCCCCTCCTCAACCCCCTCCTCATCCTCAACCCCCTCCTCAACATCCCTCCTCAACCTCAACCCCCCTCCTCATCCTCATCCTCCCTCCTCATCCTCAACCTCCCTCCTCATCCTCAACCTCCCTCCTCATCCTAAACCCCCCTCCTCACTTTACCCCTCTAAATACCTCCCCCTCTCCCTTTCCCCTCACTTTCCATGCTTCTGCTCCAGCCTCCGCTCCTTCTTGACCCGGCGCGCATGTGACGTCACATGCGCGCCGGGTCAAGAAGGAGCGGAGGCCCGAGCAGAAGCAGGTAAGTGAGGGGAAAGGGAGAGGGGGAGGTATTTAGGGGGGTTTAGGTTGAGGAGGGGGGTTTAGGTTGAGGAGGAGAGGATTAGAATGAGGAGGGGGTGAGGATGAGGAGGGGGGAGGCACGAGCTCTGCGCACCCGGCGTATAAAGTGCACCCGGCGTATAAGACAACCCCCCCCACTTGGAGGCATGTTTTTCAGTCGTCTTATACGCCGGCAAATACGGGTAAATCCTTTGTATATTGGATGTTTTTTTACCATACTCCCTCTCTTTTGTCCTTTAATCTATACGTGTTAAGATCAAGGTCTTCTGTTATAAGTCTTATCATAAATGTAAGTTTTAGGATTGAAGATTAAGAGGAAATGTTCTGTAGTTATAGAAGGGGTAGTCTATAAGTGGAACAGCCTTTCAGTAGATGGGACAAAGACAGTAAAATAATTCAATCGCGCAAGAGATACAGTTTGCATGGGCCCAAGATAGAGTCTCTGTCTAGGTGGATTCATTATGGAATAGCCCATCTAAATGAGTCTGTTGGTTCTGATCTGCTGTCAAGTATATATTTCTATGTGCTAAATTTGTCATTTTTATATCATTTATATATAATTAATATGTATATATGCATATTATCAATTTACTTAATTTATATGTCAGTCTTCCAAGGTCATTGAGTAAAAGGTATGGTCAACACAATGGTAACATTGCAAATTGCATTGTGTATCTTAGAATACATTATGTAGACTTTCCGTTCAGTAAATAGATGAAGTTTATCAGGTGATCATCTTTTCAAGCCTTCTTCTCAAGCATAAATAACATGGTGATCTTCCAAGATATCAGTTCCTTGTGCTGTATAATTCTACATGAGAAACGAAAGTTGATATCAACATAAATTATCCATTGGAGTTCACAAGCTGTTCATCCTGAATAATGAATTCTCGGGGTCTTGTATGTAGAGAACCTCAGCCACACTTATTAGCCAGATTATGTACAACTGAGCCTGCAAGACACACAGTTCCTCATAGATTGTGCCCGTTGCCTCCTCAGTGGTAAAGTATCGAGTGACTGTTCACACCGGGAATGTAAGTGGAAGTGGAACTGATGCCAATGTGTTTATCTGCCTCTTCGGGGAACTGGGCGACACTGGAGAACGTTTCCTTATTGACTGCAAGAACAACATGAACAAGTTTGAGAAAGGCAATGTAAGTAAAAAGAACTAGATGCAAATTATACAATGGGGTAACCACACACAATCAGGAATCCAAGAGTGTGGTCAACTCATCTTGTATGAATAGAGAGCTTCGGAGAGGTAGCAATGAGAGGTTAGAGCCTGAATTTGTGTTGCCGATAGGCAATATTATCCTAGCATTCTTTCGGCTTGATTGGTGGTTACGAAGTTAAATTAGAAGAAGAAACATGGAATTTATCGATGGTTTTCATATCATCAAATAATCAAATAAACTTGTCTTTTAATTTTTAAAATTGATGTATATTTCACTGTTTTATAGTTTTTTTTTTTATAACAAAGTTAAAACTCAAACAGTTGGTTGGGCTTCATAGACTACAGCTTTTGGAACCACCAAAAATCACAAGCACACTCAAATGGCAATACTTTCCAAAAAGTGTCATCTTATATTCATGGGTTCTTCACACGCTCTACCCCTAAAGAGGAAATCTATTATTACAATGAAGAGAGTTTATTTAGAGGCTGGATTCCTATAAGCTTGGAAGTAAATGACAGTGGAGATGGCCAGGACAGCATACAGTTGAATACATTAATATATTGTTTTTATTCTAATTAGTTGTCTAAAAAGTTTTTGAATATTATCTCTATTAGTTCTTTAAAATATATTATAAGAACATGGGACTCTGTATAGGTATAAATGACAAACAGCTAAGCTGGTCCAATAGTCTATATCCACAAATAGAAATAAAAAAAACACAAAAACAAATACAAAAATAGTAACACTTAAGTATATATAAAAAATAAAAATTAAAAAATTAAAAAAATATATACCTTTTTTGGCTTGGAATTTAAGCAAGCTGAGCATACACCTAGATATGGGATGGGATGAGTAAGACATTCTTTATTTGTGGTTGTGAGATAGCCCAAGAAACATGGTACCATTGGAACAGCATAAATAATACCCTAAATTTATAGACACCCTGGCTTGACATGAACCTCTTGCAACTTTCTTTCAAGAATCTGTCGTGACGTTTCAGTATCCTTAATATAAAAATTATTTTAATGACTTATCTTAAATGGGTCTTCTATATAGTCCTCAAGTGTGTGTGCAACAGTGCAAATTGGCACTAAGCCTTCTGCACCAAATCTATTATGGTATTGCCTCACTTAAATGTAAAGTTAATCAGCTAATGTATCATCACATGCAAACATCTATTTGTATATTGGGTTGTGGTTGTTATTTATACTAACACATTTTCTCTGTATAAATTAGGGGTAGGCAACTTTTTGGAAAGGGTGTGCTGAGACTCCATTTAATTACTCTAATTTAAAGGTACTGAGTATCAATAATACATTTTAACAATCTTTTCCTATATGATTAATCTACTATATACAAAAGTAATGTAAATAAATGCTTAATAACCTTAAGTAAATTGAGAATCAAATGTGGATATTACCATTTAGTGTGGTTCTTCCACTTCATTTTTCCTACTGGGTTTTGGATACTTTAAACTACACACAGATTGGTGAGATGTCCCCTTACCCATATTACATTTTATTAACTTCCCACATCACCAAAATGACCTTTTAGCTCTTGTCCAATTTTATTAGATACATTACACCTCACCATCATCTTGTTAGTTTCATCATCACCACCATCTTATTGTAACATACCCATCTCATGCCCTATATAACAAGCCACACATATGATCTCTCTGGTTCTTGTTTAGTCATATCCAACTCTCCAAGACTCTATGGACTGCAGCACGCCAGGCACATCTGCCCCTCTGATCTCACTCAAGTTCAAATTCATTGCTTTAATGGCCTCATCTATACATCTGTACCTCTGCTGTCATCTTCTTCTTGTGCCTTCAATATTTCCCAGCACCAAAGTCTTCTCTAGGGAATCCTGTCTTATTATATCGCCAAATTATTTGAGCCTTAGCCTCATGATCAAATCTTCCAGTGAACAGTTTGGCTTCTCTATTAACCATAATTTCATCAAATCACCATAATTATATACCTGTCTTTTCAAATGAACTATATTACAATCCCATTTTATCACAACAACCCCATAATCCCATATTTACTATGGTAATTATTCTTTAATAGCTCTGGTCTCTCACCATCCGAAATCTCTTTAGGTGCTTCTTCCGGCACTAGTGCCATAGGTTACTATACAACCATAGAACTCTATCTATCTATTATGTCTCAACTTTCAGGGCTCCTTCATACTATAAGGGCAAAAAAATATTGTTTTTATTCCTATTAATTTTCTCAACACATTTTGAACATTATCTGTGTTAGTTATTTAAAATATTGTGATAACAACGTGGGACTATTCAGAGGTATAAATGACAGCTGAGCTGGGCCTGTTAGTCTATATCCACACATAGAAATAAAAATCAGAAAAAGTATAAAATATCAGAAGTATTAAGACTCATTTTTTTAAAAGATTTTGAGAGTGTCAGCATTTATACAGTCCTTTTAATTTGTTATTATAATTCAATGTGGGAATAATTACATGTTAAAGTAGTGGTGAATGTAAAAGCCAAATTAACATTAGTATTTTTTTTATTAATCCAATGTTAATTGTTTTTTGGGGTCGAAGGGTTAAAATCCTAGTTTAATGAGGATGTATATTTTATGTAGAAGGGATATTCCATGTTGTTGTTGCAGTATTTATATGCAAATTAGCGGCACACACATATTAATTTGCTGATTTGATGTGTTAATTAGGATTACAGTCTGCTGGTCTCTGTAGTGGCCAATAAAAAGATCTACAATGTTATCTGGCAGTTAGACCCCTCTTCCACCCATATTAAGTACTCTGAGCAGCACATTAGCATAATGAGCCGCACATTAGCATAAAGGAGCCACAAAACCAATTCTAAATGTGTCAGAAATTATTTGCTATAGAGAAACACTGCTAATACAACGTACAGTCAAATTTTAATGCTCTTTAAAATTAAATTAACTTCCTTTGGTAGTCAGAGTCCCTTTAAAGGGCCGGTACAAGTGACAGAGTCCTTTTAAAGGGCCGGTACAAGCACCTGGAAGTATCCAGTTAAGTTCTAAGAAGGTTTATCAGAATGAAACGTGCTATATTTGGCTTTAGTGTATTTGTACAATGCAGGTTTATGTCCGTTTGGTGATGGAGTCTGTGCTTCTGTCTCTAGGCAGATGAGTTTATCATCGAAGCTGTGAGTCTGAAGCAGGTGAAAAGAGTCAGAATAGGACATGATGGCAAAGGAGGCGGCTGCGGCTGGTACCTGGATAAAGTGGTGGTGAGAGAAGAAGGGAAGCCAGAGACTGAGGCTATAGAATTCCCTTGTAACAGGTAACATACATTATCAGTGACTACTGAAAGTATAGGATTTTACTTAAGCTGTGAGTCATTTTGCGCACCACTTCACAAAAAGGACATATTATTGCTGGAAAACGTACAGAAATGGCAACAAAACTCATAAGGGGAATGGAGGGGCTGCGAACCAGATTGAGTTTATTTTCTCTAGAGCAAAAGCACCTAAGAGAGGATATGATTACCTTATATAAATACATCCAGGGTTAATATAAGGCTTTGTTTGGGGAACTTTTGTGCCAAGAGGTTTTCAGATGAAAAGAAGACATCTCTGTCGGTAAGCCTTTTTTTTCCTCCTCAATCCTACGTGTGCTCTGAATGCCTCTGAAAAACCTTTAAGCGTCAGATCTGACCTCTGTGGCACCTAAATCCCCTACAATAAAGGGTTCTTAAAAGACCCCTGTGGCACACTCAAATAACCCCGATGCCAATGAAACTATATGCCATGAAGGTTCTGCAAGGATTTCCATGGCACCTATCATAATGATATATGCCATGAAGGTTCTGCAAGGACCTCCATGGCACCTATCATAATGATATATGACAAGAAGGTTCTGCAAGGACCTCCATGGCACCTATCATAATGATATATGACATGAAGGTTCTGCAAGGACCTCCATGGCACCTATCATAATGATATATGACATGAAGGTTCTGCAAGGACCTCCATGGCACCTATCATAATGATTGGTGCCATGGAGGTTCTTGGTGTCATTTAACATTTAACCTCATACCTTAAAGTACCACCATAGTACTTAACATTAACCCATATTACAATGGGGTTCCTTAAAGGACCCTAATGGTATTCTAACATTATCTATTACTACCATGGTGTTCCTTAAACTATAACCTTTAATCCTAGCTACCATGGGGGTCCTTAATGGCTTTAACAGTTAATCCCATACCATAGGGTTCCTTAATATTACAGAAATCAAAGGAGATATAAAAACGTTGAACTTGATGCACTAAAGGCCTATTTCAACCTCAATTACTTTGTAACTAAAGCCCCGGGAGATGCGGTAGCCCGTAAGTGAGGTCACAAGCTAATTTGCTATTCAATTGGCGTCTTTTTGCGGGCTCGGATCGGCTTTCGAGTTACGAGCTTGAAAAAATGGAGTTGGTTAAACCTGTAACTTACAGCCCCCAGAAGCCTTCGATCTGTCATTTTCGCAAGGCTAAAATCGCAAATCGCTATTCAATTGATCAGTTTCCCCAAGCCCGCAAATGTTTTCACACCCGTAAACAGCAAAAGAAGGTCAAAATCCTACAAGTGCTAGAGAGGACCTGCAAGGGGGTTAAAAAACTATTTGTAGCACTGTAAATAACGGGGAAAGCAATGATAGACATTAGAATTAATTGCACAACAGTCTCAAGCCCGCAAATCGTCAGGAAATAAACTTTATTTCAATGTTACATTTTGGGGCTAAATCGATCTCGTGTATCAATGAGTTAACACATATCAGGCCACCCACATGGACTAGAACAGTATTGGCAATCATTTTCATATTTCTTTATTTTGAGAGCTTTGTGAGTCTGATCGCTTATCGGCCCCCGAACCTAATTGATTGACATGTAACCTCCATGTTTCACTGCCGTAATAATGGCGGTCTCATTGTCTATTGGCTGATTCAAAATGGGAGGTTACGGGCTTGCTTAATTGATCATGTTCCCTCCTTGAACTGCTCCGAACCAGTGCATGGTTTACGGAGTAGTTTTTAAACCCGTAGCTTGTGGGCTTGATAAATTGAATAGCATCACAATTGGAGACGAACGGGAGACCGCAACTCAGTCACAGACATTCGGCTGTGTGCGATTTGCGGGCTTCAAAATGTGGCTCTAAGTCATTATGTTCAGTGGTTAAACTATATACTTTGTGTTTCTGATATAACTGGACCTTTGCTGTATCACTGTTGCTAACCCTCAGTACAGCATTATGAACATCTTAGACCACCCGTTACACCTCCTACCCCTCCTGTATGGAGGATAGATCTAGCTCAAGGTGATGAGCCCCAAACAGTAATATTTTATAGAACTTTGCACTGACATTTTAAATTATTCCTACATTTTATCCATTTCTTTACACAGATTGGCACTTTTAAAATTCTGTGATATTTATGGATTTATTGTCCATATAAGTATAAACATAGCATGTAAATGGAGGTCCAGCTGTCCTGACTGACCACTGGTCCAATCTCAATGTACCCACAGATGGTTTGACCGGAATGAAGATGACGGACACATCATTCGAGAGCTTGTCCCGGCCGGAGACTCCCAGAATCTGAGAAGTGAGTATATGGTCTGGTCATATCTTATAAAGAAACAGAGTCTTAAAGGGTTATGGAAGGTTCCTGGGTTTTATTAGTATATAATATTATTATCGTTTATTTATAACGCGCCAACATATTCCGTATATTGTGTATCTATTTACTTTTTTTATGTACCTTATTTTATTAAGAAGTGATTATATACTCTTTTTTACTGTTTTTACTGCCTAAAATCAAATAAATATTCCCTCTGCAGCTCACAAAGACACAGACTATGTTTGTTGTTTCTCATACTAACTAATTAGTGACCATCTCTCAGTAACATTATGCAATGTGCTGCTGATATGTTGTCCCTGATAGGCTAAAACACTACACTGCACATCCAGCCCTACAGAGTCTGTGTCTACATACACTGCAGGGGACTATTTTGATTTTGTATTTGTATTGTTCAGTCATGTCTGACTCTCTCTGACCCCATGGGCTGCAACATACTGATCCACTTGGTAGGATACTGGAGTGGGTTGCCAGTTCCTTCTCCAGTGGGCCACAGCATACAGCTCCTGGTATTCCTAGGTGGTCTCCCATCCAAGTACTGACCAGGCCCAACCCTGCCTGGGTTCAGGGTGGTGTGACCTCTTGGTTCCCTGACTGGAATTGAACCCAGGTTGCAGCGGTGAAAGCACCAAATACTAATCCCCGGACCACCAGGGAAGCCTCATTTTGATTTAAGGCAGAGCATATAAGCACTTCTTATAAAGTAAAGTACATACAAGTAAATAAATACACAGGGATATTATACACCTAGTAAAATCCTGAAAACTTCAATATTCCGTTAAAGGTATATCTACGTTTTTTCCTTTCTCTAATCTAACACCCGCTGCTTATATCAGACACTCACATCACATGGAGTCATTCTATACACATACAGATTTATTTTATTTAAAAATAAAACTTGTTTTCCACACCCCCAGAGCTGCTTACATATGCACAGTGTACCTACCAATGGAAACACTGCATTCGGACACAGGTTTTAACCCTTTACTAACCTTCAAGCCAGCAGCAGCTCAATGCAGAGATCTAAAGATCAGTGTCTGACTCCTCCTGATTCCTTCCGCAAGGGGACTCCACATCCCATGATTCCTTCCTGCACAAATTACCATCACTGATTGTTACATTGTATTAAAATTTATTAATTTTATGCTAAGTTTAGCAGTGATTTTAAGGGTGTGTCAACTCCCAAAAGCTGCTGCTTGCAAACTCAAGAGATTTAGCAAACATCAGACGCATTCATAATCTCGGAAGCTTAGATATGTCTTTAACATGAAAATGCTTCCCCTGGGCCTTTATATTTGGTTTTAATATTATGTTAATTTCTCAGCACTTTCACTGATCCTGCGAGCACAAATCAGAGAGATAATTACAACCTTTTCTTGTAGCTTTAATGGGACCGTCAGTTATAAAGCAATTATTTTGCCCAGGCTGTACGCTGCATTTTCTTTAACGTACATTTAATGTGCTCCTGGCTCCTGCAGGCATCAGTTATCACTTCCAGATTAAGACTGGAGATGTCAGCGGCGCCAGCTCTGATTCCCGCGTCTTTGTCAAGTTGTACGGAGAGAAGGGGGACACGAACAAGCAGTTCCTGCTCGTCTCTGATAATGATCTGGCGGATAACTTTGAGAGAGGACGAGTGGATAATTTTACCATAAATACTATTGATATTGGAAAGGTAAGAACGGGATGTGTTCGGCTCATTAAAGTGACAGATATCATTTAAAACATTAGCTAATAACAGGTATGAAACATATATTTATATATATATACACACATAGGATCTACCCTTCGGACTGATCCTCTCCCACTACTCAGACACTTTACAGGGGTGGAGACAAGCAGAACACTGTAACTGAAATTGAAATGAAAGTTCTAAAACCTACACTTTTTTCTGCTAACTTTATGCCTAATCATCCCTCTGATGCTTTGGAAGCTCTCTGTGGACCATGGCTTTTGCTGTGGGATGCAACTAAGAATATTTCAGGAAAGACCAACTAGAGCAGCTGAACTTTATTTGGGGTTAATCAGAGGCACTTTAAATGATGGCAGGTGTATGCTGACACATATTTAACACAATTTGGAATGTGATTGCTTAATTCTGAACACAGCTACATCCCCAGTTATAAGAGGGTGTGCAGACTTATGCAACCAGATTATTTTTCTTTTTTTTTTTTTCCTCTACCTAAAAGATTTCAGCTTGTTTTTCAATTGAATTGTACAGTTTATAGGTCACATTAAAGGTGGAAAAAGTTATGAAATTATTTATCTTTGTCTAATTTTTTTACAGCACAGAAACCTGACATTTTAACAGGGGTGTGTAGACTTTTTATATCCACTGTACATATAATAATGAATCACTTTGCACACTTGTCCCAGACACATATAGAAATATATATATATAGAGAGAGAGACAGGTTATATTACACAAATAACTGTGCACATATATATATGTGTGTGTGTGTATATATATATATATATATATAATTATTGTCCAATCGTTTAGTCGTGTCTGACTCTCCGTGACCCTATGGATTGCAGCACGCCAGGCACATGTTATGTCTGGTTGTGCTTATCCATAAGGTTTTCGTAGCAAAGATACTGGAGTGGGTTGCCAGTTCCTTCTCCAGTGGATAACAATTTTATTGAGGTACACAAGCCCCCTCACCACAACAAGGTAGCATTCTACGAGTCAATATATATATATATATCACATATTATTATTGTCAAACTGCGATTTGTCATCACGCTTGCTTGCATTGAAGCCTTCCGAGCTGGCAGGACTTAGGCAATGAGCGCCAAAGGCGCACATTGCCCTGCTCGCCTCGCGAATCGAGTCGAGCAGTTGAGGCATTGTAGCACGCAGGACTTCGGCTGAAATGAGCAGTTGCGCTGCACAGGCTGCAATGAGCGCCGTCACACATGCGAGGTCGGAAAAATACAAATTTTAACGGCCGAACCGCGGAAATCGAAAAACAAGAAAAATAATAAAAACACATTCACACACAGCACATGGGGAGAGCCAGGAAGCCTGGGAGTCTTATTTAACGTGTTTCGTTACTCGAAAATCAGCTAAGCGAGAAAAAAAATGGCAGATGAAAAACGTAAAAAATTCTGAAACTGGATGAAAACGAGGCTGAGCTAAGCCAGGCACGCGGGACTTAGAAAATACACGAAGGCAAAGACGGTAACTCTTACACGAACAACGCCAGGCATGTGGGACTTTGAAAATAAAACAAAAACAAACAAACGGCCTTCAGCGCGCCACACAAACATTCAGCAGACACACAGAGGACAAATACACAGGGAAGGGACAGGGAGTAGATGCTGGAAAGCGACACATGGCATTCCCAAGCACAAAATTGCAGGTTAATGAACCCTGCAATGAGCGTGAGGAAAGCCTCGCAATGAGTGCCGCAGGTGCTCAGATAAGCAAAAGCCTCACATTGTGTGGCAAACAGCATTGCCTGGCTTACGATTTTATTGCTGTCTTTTTTGACGGGCAAGTCGCTAATAGTAAATAAATAGTACAGTTGTGTTCACATTTGAATGTCTCAAATAAGTTAAAAAAACTGTTTATGTCCAGAATTCCGAGAAATACAGTTATTACACTGTATTCTGGGAACCTTGGCAGGGACATGCAAATGTGTCCACAAAGGCTACGCTCTTGCAATCCATAGCCATATTAAACAAGGCTTACCTTAAGCATGTGCTTATATTTGTTATATTTAGATACATACTGTATATGTGTGCACATCAGAAATATCACTATTTGTTTTTTGAAACCGTACACACTCTGTTTGACCAAAGTGGGTTAGATTGACCAAGTTACTGTATCCCAAGAATTCTGAATGACTGTAGTGGCAATTTTTTTCCTTATTTATCTATCATAGTGAGTTTCTGCCCAAAAAGCTTACAATCTAACGGTTGGGTTTGAGATGGGGCTTTTTAAATAGAAATTACTTATAGGCAGCAGGTAATCTACATACATCTATTTAATAAAAACACAGATAAAATATGCAGCTTCTTTCTCAACCCATTGTATTCTTCAGTTCGAAAAATTGCATTTTGGTGCAAAAATCTTCATTCAGGAAATTAGTACTCAAATGATTTAATAACGCTAGGCTGATGGTCATGTATGTGGCATCTAAAACTGAGTGCTCATAAATGCAAACTAATGCACACAGGGCAGAAAATATATATTCAATGGGAATTTGAGGATGGAACAGAAGAGGAAATGGAATAAGGTTATATATATTATATATTATATTGGATTATTTGACAATACGTAAACAAAGCAGTAGGGAGCTTGGATACATGGGAAAAGGAATTTGCAGCAGAAAAAAGAGAGATAGCAATGTTACTCGATAGATCCCTGGACAGGAACACTGGGTCCAGTCCTGGATCTTCCAAAGGTTGAGGGCGACTAAAATGGTCCCAGGTCTAAAAGATTTCATGACCTGAACTTACATAGATTAGAGAACAGAAGAGAGGTGGGATATGATAGAAACCTTCAAATATATCAATGTATTTGCTTTACTTAGGTACTACTTTACAGAAAGGGTAGTAGATAAGTGGAGCAGCCTTCTAGTGGCAGAGGTTTGGCCAAACACAGTAGGGTAAAACATAGTTATTTTGTATGCCTGGCATAAGCATAAGGCTATCCAGAGGCTCAAATAATTCTAGTTTTTAGGTAGAACAAATAGGTAAACTAGATGTGGTTCTTATCTACCATATAACCAATGTGTTTATGTTGTGTTTTCATAGATCAATAAGCTGTTGATTGGCCATGACAATGTTGGCATTCGAGCCGGTTGGTTCCTTGGCAACGTTGTAGTTCAAGTCCCTGCTCATGGGAAGCAGTACATGTTTCCGTGTAACCGATGGCTGTGTAAGGATGAGAGTGATGGCAAGGTGGAGGTGGAAGTGTACGCCAGCGAGGTCATTGACATAGAAAAATGTACGTATCATGTCTTCCTTTGTTCTTCACTCACTATTATGTTTCTTTTGCCTTCAAAAGCCCATTGAAAGCATCATTTTTCAACATGGCATTGTAGCTATATGAAGGATTGAGAGACATGGGCAACACCATGGTGGTTCATCAAAGTTATCATTATTATAGAAGATGAGGGTTTAACCAAGTAAGAAAATAGCAGATGACACGTGATCCTTACTTTCAATGTATATTTTCAAAGTCATAAACTTAGGAATAATAAATTAGAGTGTTAGATCTCTTGTGTAATAAATATTAAGATGGAGTACTATCCTTTCACAACTTGTATTTTTTCTGTAGTGGTTAATTATGAGGTTGTTGTTATCACTGGCAACGTGCGGGGAGCTGGTACCAATGCCAATGTCTTCATGCAACTCTATGGGGAAAGTGGAAAGACAGAAGAGACGTTCTTAAGGAGCAGATCAAATGACTTTGAGAGAGGAGCAGTTGATATATTTAAGGTATGTAACTGGGATATGAAAATGTATGATATTTTAGACCTATAACATGTGGATCTCTTTCTTCTTTTTTCCATTGGATCATACTTACATAGTAATCGAGGTTGGAAAAAAGACTTTTAGTCCATCACGTTCAATTTGTAAAATATATCATCAATATACCCACATCCAGATGAATATTTTCTCTATTTATATGAAACATAAACATGGCATTTACCATTTTTTCAGTTATACTCAGTTTTCTTAAGACATTCACTCAAAACGTGACTGACAAGGGTGTTATTAAAAAATGGACATTATAACACAGAACTAAAATTATCGTAGTTTAGTAACTCCACTTCTACTTACCCAATGTGAGAAATATACCAACCTTATAAAAATTCAATATAAAAATGTCGAAAATTACAATATTGACTCAACTCTTTTATTTAACATCTTGTAATGTTACCAACAATGTTCTTTCTAACCATTGATTTTGAAGGTAGAGTCGTTGGCACAATTTACATTTTGAAACTAAAGATTTTGATTTAATTCCATTTGAGTTCCGTCAGTGCCTAAGTTCAAGCTCAAACCCTTTCGGCATAGACTCTATCATAACTTTTTGCCCCATTATTCTTGGTGATATCATCACTTGTGAGAGAGCATGCAGAGCAAACATAACTTAGCATCACGTAACCAACATGCTTGAAGAGTCTATAGACATCTGCCTATTCAATCTTATTAAATTCATTTGATTACTGTTAGTTTTGAACAACCAAATTTATATCATATCTGTAATTGTACACATTTAAATGACTAGTTGTAGGACATCAAAGCTGAATGTCCTATTTTTGATTTGAGTATTTTGAGTTTTGTAATGGCTGAAATGAAGGATGACCTTGTATATATTCCCTGTCATTATCAGATAGAGGCGGCCGATGTGGGGAAAATTCTGAAACTCAGGATTGGTCATGATGGGAAAGGGTTTGGAGATGGCTGGTATTTGGAGTCGGTTGAAATTAAGAGGGTTGGAATGCAAATGTTGCCAGTTGCAGACAAAAAGGACAAAGAGAAGGATAAGAAAAAAAAAGACAAGAAGAAGAAATCCAGCAAAGAGGAAGAGGAGCTCCGTCCCCAGGAGGTGGTGGAGTCGTACCTCTTTGAGTGTAAGAGATGGCTTGCCAAAGGTGAAGGAGATGGAGAGCTGATAGTGGAGCTTCTGCCACAGGAAACAACTGGACTTGAGGGTACGTACAGAAAAATACCAATTCTTCATGTGTTAATAATGAAACTGTGTTATCAATATTTGCAGATGTTGATATTGAAGGCCAGGATGACATCCCAACGTTATGTTGTTGTAGTCATCAGTAAGATAAACATCAGTGCTCAATGCCAAGCAGCAGTTTTAAAGACTAGCAAAATATTAGCATTAAATAAGACATACAAGGGAAGTAAGCTTCTATCAGTGTATCACGTTTTCTCATTATTGACAATGTATTAAAGATCCAGGTCTAGACTTAATAAATATTGTATCAACAGTTTTGTGACACCAACGTAAAATGCATTAATAAATTGTCGATGAGAAAAAACAAAATCTATCACATATAATAGTTGTCAAGCTAGGGACGCAGTTTGGTCCGCAAATGCGGACCCAGGCAAATCGAGGGGCCGCATTTGCGGAAGGTGGAGGCTCCAACATCGGCTGCAATGAGGCGCTCAGTGCAAGCCTCGCAATGAGCACCGAAGGTCCTCACGGTAAAAAACGCTTTACATTATTAAAATAGCATTCCCTGGCTTACAATTTCATTCCCATCATTTTTTGACAGGCAATTTGCTAGGATTTATATATTCAACACTCGTATATACCCAAAAATAAAACTGTAGATGATCATAAAAATTATGTTATAAAATGTATATACATACAGTGGGGGGGGGGAGTATTTCATCTCCTGCTGATTTTGAATGGTTGTCCATTGACAAAGAAATTATCAGTCTATAATTTTAAGCAAGAAAAACGCATGTCAAAAAGTTATAAATTGATTTGCTGGTCAATGAGGGAAATAAGTATTTGATCCCCTATCAATCAGCAAGATTACATACTGAAAATGTGCATTAAACATGTAATGATTCTGCTGTTAACAGTATTAAGAAATGCAAAATTAAATGTTAGTGATTAAATAAATAACGGAAAGAAAAAAAAAATCAGCAAGATTTCTGGCTCCCAGGTGTCTTTTTTACAGGTAATGAGCTGAGATTAGGAGCACTCTCTTAAAGGGAGTGCTCCTAATCTCAGCTTGTTACCTTTCTAAAAGACACCTGTCCACAAAAGCAATCAATCAATCAGATTCCAAACTCTCCACCATGGCCAAGACCAAAGAGCTGTCCAAGGATGTCAGGAACAAGACTGTAGACCTACACATGTTTATAATGGGCTACAAGACCATCGCCAAGCAGCTTGGTGAGAAAGTGACAACAGTTGGTGCGATTATTCGCAAATGGAGGAAACACAGAATAACTGCCAGTCTCCCTCGGTCTGGTGCTCCATGCAAGATCTCACCTTGTGGAGTTTCAATGATCATGAGAACGGTGAGGAATCAGCCCAGAACTACACGGGAGGATCGTGTTAATGATCTCAAGGCAGCTGGGACCATAGTCACTGAGAAAACAATTGGTAACACACTACGCTGTGAAGGACTGGAATCCTGCAGCGCCAAGGTCCCCCTGCTCAAAGCACATGTACAGGCCCGTCTGAAGTTTGCCAATGAACATCTGATATGATTCAGAGGAGAACTGGGTGAACGTGTTGTGGTCAGATGAGACCAAAATCAAGCTCTTTGGCATCAACTCCCCGAGTTTGGAGGAGGAGGAATGCTGCCTATAACCCCAAGAACACCATCCCCACCATCAAACATGGAGGTGGAAACATTATGCTTTGAGGGTGTTTTTCTGCTAAGGGGACACGACAACTGCACCGCATCAAAGGGACGATGGACGGGGCCATGTACCATCAAATCAGCCAGGGCATTAAAAATGCATCGTGGATGGGTATTCCAGCATGACAATGACCCAAAACACACAGCCAAGGCAACAAAGGAGTGGTTAAAGAAGAAGCACATTACGGTCCTGGATTGGCCTAGCCAGTCTCCAGACCTTAATCCCATAGAAAATCTGTGGAGGGAGCTGAAGGTTCGAGTTGCCAAACATCAGCCTCGGAACCTTAATGACTTGGAGAGGATCTTCAAAGAGGAGTGGGACAAAATCCGCCCTGAGATGTGTGCAAACCTGGTGGCCAACTACAAGAAACGTCTGACCTCTGTAATTGCAAACAAGGGTTTTGCCTAAGTCGAAGGGGTCAAATGCTTATTTCCCTCACTGACCCGCAAATCAATTTATAACTTTTTTGACATGCGTTTTTCTTGTGTTTTTGTTTTGTTATTCTGTCTCTCACTGTTAAAATACACCTACCATTAAAGTGATAGACTGATTATTTCTTTGTCAGTGGACAAACGTTCAAAATCAGCAGGGGATCAAACTATTTGTTATTTTTTCCATGTATTCACCTTTAATTTTCTTTCTGTGATCAAGTGATGGTTATTGTTGTTTTTTGTTTACATTTCTAAATATTCCTTTCAGAGAATAGCTACGAGCTCCATGTGTTCACTGGCACTGTGTGGGGTGCTGGAACCGATGCCAACGTCTACGCAACCCTCTATGGTGAAATTGGAGACACTGGTGAACGCCAGCTAAAGAAGTCAAACCATCTGAATAAGTTTGAGAAAGGACAGGTACAGAGTGTGTCCTCTTAGTTACACAACAATGTAACCTAAAATCGTATTGGACCTCATGTACTAAAGCGTTACATGTTGTAGAGTTCTTGGAGAACCTCTCCATTTGTATGGTTTACTCTGGAGCATGTGTACTAAGATTTAGCATCTCCAAAAGTAATTTACCAATATGTTATTTACCTTTGGTACACAATTACATAGTAACTGTGTACTGGATCACATAATTCACAGTAAAACACAATCTTTTTAAAAAAAAAAGTAACTTTTGTTTATTAAGAACACATTTTCGGCACTTGTTATCTGGCACATGCTACTATATATATAAGGTAATATAAGGTATATACTGTATTTCGTGTTTGAATCTGATGATGTCAGTTTTTAATCCTGAATGCAATGCAGTTTCCTCTTATTTTGTCTCCACACTGAACTGGAATTCACAAGATTCTTGGCCATCTACTCTTTCTGTAACAGTATGTGTTTTGTCTTTTCTGTCTTTTACCCCTTCACCCAAACAACTATGGAATATGTTAGTATATTATAGATGATGATGCTGATGATGATAATAATAATAATAGTTATCCAGTACAGCCCTCCATCCCTCCTCCCTCCAGGGTCACCCCGTCCTACGCTCGCACAACAGGTCCATGGCGCTAACGGCGCCCTCAACCCCCCTAATGCCCTCAACCCCCCTACCCCTAAGCCTAACCCTTAGGCCTCTAAGTCTAACCCTTAGACCCCTAACACCCCTAAGCCTAACCCTGAAACCCCTAAGTCTACAACCCTTAAGCCTAACACCCATAAACTCACCTTATCTCAGTCTATGGCTCGAAGTTGTTGGTGCGCGCAGGTGTCGGTGCATTTGTGACGTTACGCAATTGTTCTGCGCGCTGCAGATAGGACACCTCCTCCAGGAATTAAGTGTGCATGTCAATTCCTTCTGTTGTAGTGTTTGCTTTTAAAGAAGTTGCATTTTGGGACGATTTTAATTATTATGCATTTAATTTATAAATTGTATTTATATTTACTTACATTGTTGACAATAAAATGTACAATATTAATCCTTCTACTATTGTGTCTACCACATACAGGAGGATGTATTTACTATAAATGCGGTTGACCTGGGAGAGCTAAAGAAACTCAGAATTCGACATGATAACTCTGGAAGTAGTGCTGGCTGGTTCCTGGACCGAGTCGAAATTGTGGATGGGAAGGATGAAACAAAGTAAGTTGTGTCTGGACTAGTGGGGTGTTCAGCAAATAAAGATGTATACCTAGTCTGAATGTTTTCCTTGAACGGAGGAATGGACGAAGATTTATATAGTAGCTCTGAAATTTTTTATTTATCAATGAAGTCTTACAGCAACATTAAATTCCAAGCCCTGGTACACCCGCAAAGCCTGCGGGCTTAATAAAATACAGCGCAGTTCCAGATCGATAAAATTAACGAAGCCTGCAACAGACGTGGCCGACATCCAAATCCGTTATCCAATTTTTGTGCATTTTGTAGCCATTAGCATGATCAATTAGTCAAACCCTTAGTTACGGGTTTAGATTGAGCCAATAGTAAAAGAGATCGTCGTCATTACGTCACTGAAAAATGCGATCGGACCCGTATTCCAGAAATAATGCAATATTAATAAATCAATAAATATGATATTCTAGTCCATGCGAGTTCAATTACTTGTATTAACACATTGATTGCCGGGATCAATATAACAGGGAAATTAAACATATAATAAACTATTTTATATTGCAGATTTGTGAGCTTGAGAATGTTTAATACCTAGCATCACTTTCCCTTTAATTTAAAATACAGTATTGTGTTTATATTTGCAGTTAAAGTGTTACAGACAGGACTTTAATCCCCTTGCAGGTCCTCTCTAGTACCCGTAGGATTTTTGGCTCCATTTGCTGTTTACGAGTTTGAACACCAGTTCGTCCTTGTGGATCCACAGCAATTTAATAGCAATTTGCGATTGTAACATTTACGGGCTTCACAGATCAAAGGCTTAGCTGAGACGGAGATCTGATTTTGACAGCCCATAGGATTTTTCACCTGTAACCCACAGATCTTTTGCGGGTAGCTGAAAGAGGCCAATTTATTAGCCGTAAGTCTAGCGGGCTCCTTTACGTGCTACAAATTCTTCAGTTAGTGGATGTCTTCAATTCAATTCGAATATATGTATTGTTTTTATTGTTATTATATTGTTATTATATACATCCAGTTGCCTTGATCCAAGTTCCTACTAACCTCCTCATAGAAACTAATTAGATTTGTTTGACGTGACCTATCCCTCATAAATCCATGCCGGCTCCTATTTTTAATCCTTTTTGAATAGACATATTATTGTATATTATCCCTTATTAACCCTTCTAAAAGCTTCCCCACTACAGAAGTGAGGCTCACTGGTCTATAATTCTATATAGTTCTAGCAGAGGCTACTGGTGATTTATAGACTGTAGGTGTAAATGAGAGTGATTATTAGCACGTGTAAATGTAAATTAACTAACCCCATAAATGAATAATAAACAGGGGTGATTGGGTGATTTTTGGGGAGAGAGAAAAGTGGTTTCAAGTTTCCATAAATTCCAAAAGCCTCATAGCCAAATATAGAAATATTGAGATGTGTTTCTTCAAGTTTCATTCAGTTCCAAAAGTGTCCAATATTTTACTTCTTATTGATTGTAGAACATAGTACTTTAAGGACGACCAAATTAATTGTTCTTCTTCGACAAGTCAGTTACTAAGTATAGGCATGCGAAGAAGATACTGTTTGGGTTTCAAAAAATCTGTACATTTTTAAGTTGCCTATATAACTAAGTTTGTTTTTACCTAGGTACAGTATTTATATATTTTTATAATATAAATATATAATTGTTTCCACATTTTTCCTTACTTTATTCTTTATTTATTCTCAGTTATACAAATCTCTTCTTATCTTAAAATGATAATCTGTATTTTTATATAAATGGCCAAATTATTTCATTCTTCATAATTACATTTTTCTCCTCTTTTTAACATTTTTAGCTATCATATAATACTTATTTTTTCTATTTAATGCTTTAATATTGAAATAAAATATTTATAAATCTATATATGACTTTTATTATTCACTTATCTTCTTTTGTTATCTTTTCTTCAGTTTGATTTTTCTTATATTATTGTTGTTTATTAATTATTTATTTTATAAATTATTTTAATTGTATTAATTTATTATTAATTCATGTATTATTTAAAAAAAAAAAAACATGCAAAAGCTTTCAGGAGTGAAGGATTCCTCGTCTCTTGTACAAGTACTGTATTTATAAATGTTTATTTAATTGTTCACTGTAACAAGTGTATTGGCCCTATGGAATATGTGCTATTTAAATAAATGAAAATAACAATTATAACACAGATAAGATTAATTAATAAATCATTTGCAAACCAAATATTTTTATATGTCTACTCAACTTTGGTCTCTGAGCTCCCGAAAATAACAGATTATGGTTTATTTTGTTAACATTCTTTGTGATAGTTAAACATTATGTTTAGTCTGATGTTTAATGTGCAACAGCTCATATAATCAAATGGAAATCTTTTTTTGGTTAAAATACTTTTTATAGTAGCAAAAATGGACATGTGGCAGCTGTTAAACATGATAAAGATTAATATTTAAAACAGTTATTGGCATTGCACTTTAAAATGAGACTGTAAAGTATTTTTATTTGCAGTCATCTAAAGATAATATTTAAAAAGTGAGGGTCATTCCATTTTTGAAAAAGGAACCTTGCAAAACTTTGATAACGTGTTTTAGTTGTCTCCCCCGTTTTCTCGTTCTCCAACAATTCCTTATCTTCGCTCTAGTCACCTAGGGCCTCATTCTATTATCGTCCGTAAATCGGCCGTAAGGCTGCGATTCCTTGCGGGGGTTCAGTTAACTCGCGATTCTATTATACGGCCCCGCAAGGATCTCCTTTTACGGCCGACCGCATATCTTGGAACCGGCCGTAAGCTGTGAAATATAAAAACTCAAAAATAAATTCAAGCCTGCACTGTACAGCTCTGTAAATGCTAGGGATCATATTGGGGGACATGAGGATTAAAAGGAACCCACTCTCAAGCTTGCACATCAGCCCAAACCCAAGTTCAAATTAACTGTTTATTTTCCGGCTGCGGCGTGGGTGTGTCTGAGGTGCTCCAAGCACTCTGGACTTTTTACATGGATATTTTACGGATATTAAAAATAAAATATTTTACGGATTTGAGTATAGGGGAAATTTGTGCTATTTTTTCTAACACCTAAAATCCCTTTATAGTCTTCTCAAAGTGCAGGATGGCTTTATTTGAGCTATTTTATGTGCTTAATTGGTGCTAGCGGGACCTTTTTCCTGCAAGTAAGCAGCGGCTCGTTTTTAGCCTAGCAGAGAGGGTTCCCGGAGCAATTGAATTGCAAATAGGAATTTCTTACGGCCGAAACTCTTGCGGCCGTTTTAGATCAAAGGCTTTCCTCTGGCGCGAGCGGCCGCAAGAGATAGCAAGGCTCCGGCCGCAAGCCTGCCGGAGCCTCCGGCCGTAAGGGAATAGAATAGCAGAATAGCTTGCGGACGGTCCTTGCGGCCCCGCAACGGCTGCGGCCGCTAATAGAATGAGGCCCCTAGGCCTTTTGTTAAATCTGAATAAAACCTACTCAGACTTTACAAGCTATATCTCTGCAAAAAAGCACGTGTTCTATGTGTTCAGGAACATTTCACTCACAAATATTTACAAGTTCAGATATAGAAGTTTTCACTGGTAGGTAAAATAGCTTGCGAGTACACCCAACAGCCAATCTCTGTACTATTACGTATCCATCTATCTATATAAACTCTTCCAGTGGTAGAAGAAGTTAAATAATAAAAAAATGCTGGGACCTATGGACCCCCATGGTATACTATTGTATAACCAAAGTGGGGCCCAAGGACCCCCATGGCACCTAAAAAATAAAATGTCCTACCTTGGGGGTCTTTATGGTTCCCCATGGGACCCTTACTACTACATAATGGTCCTTGTGAAATGACCACCCAAATTAAATAATTAAATTACTACCTCCTTGCGGCAGCGCCCATTTCAATAGCAGTGTAGACTTAGTGCTACGGGGGGCCAAAAGCCCATTGCAAGTAATTGCAGACCTGCAGCCTTTTTACGGCCCTGATTAGAATGAGGCCCTAGGTCACTGTACTTTTTAGTCTGATGTCACTATGGAACATTTTTTTAAGTTTTTAAAGATTATAGGTTGATATTATGTGTTGGATTAATTGTGATGACTGGGTCTTGGGATTCATCTGGTTTTATGCTTTGTAGGTATTTCTTCCCATGCCAGAGATGGCTAGCCGTCGATGAAGATGATGGTCAGATCTCTAGACAGCTGGTCCCTGTGAATGAGGCCTTTATGAAGAAAGATGAAGATGCTGAAGAAAATTCTCTTGCAACGCTCGGCTTGGAACAGAAAGGTTGGTCTGCTACGCTGCCAGGATCAGCACACTCCATACAGTGGTGGATGTCCTTAAGCACTTATATCTGTAAACTCTACATGGTGGTGTAAGCCTCAGTACTCCCCCCCAAAAACAGTTTTCATCATATTGAATTTGGGTGCTGCTTCCAAACTCTAAACCTTACATATGACAAACAAACTATGGTTTGATGGTTTCTGTGCTTGAATTGTCGAGTCAACTGAGACTCCGAGTAGGCGTATCATGAAATCCTGGCATGTTGAATCTTCCTGAGCATTGGATTTGGAACCTGAGCTGGCATAAATTCAATTTCGTGACACAAAAATCCAGATTCTAATATGTAACATATCAAGATTGGATATCAAATATGTGTAAGAGAGACAATCTGAGACAGATCAGTGGCAGAGCTAGTGAATGGAGGTCCCTCGGGCAAAATCAATTGGGCTCCACTTTCAACTTCTCTATACAAAGTAGGTGCCTGTAGGGACTAATAGAAAAGCCCCCAAAAATATGTAAGTGGTCAGACATCCATAGGGTGACCAGGTCACTGTTTTATAAAATTAAACATATGTCTCTCTCCCCTAATAATGTAAGAAACTCTGTTTACCCCAGATAGCAGAGGGCCCTGGTCCTTTGCCCCTGCAGCACCAGCACAGCACTTGCTCCACCAGTACAGGAAGATATTATCTGAACCTTTTTTCAGTATTGAAACATGAAACTACAATGGTTACCACAAGATTTTATATCTGTACTGTATCTGTGAATGTTTATGGCCCAAAATATTGTGTGCAACTTTCTCAAATAATCTAATATCTTAATGTGTGGCATATTAGCAAGATGCTAATTAGTCCTTAAGTAAGCTTGCAACTCTCAATTTGCAAAGTGTTTGTATAAAAGTGCCTGGTTGTTAGCTCAAGGGATGGCCCTCGACTGTTGTTTCAGTCTGAATAAACATGGTTATTTCAATGGATTTACTGTACCCCAGCACTACTTGGTGTAGGCAACTACTCTTAGTAGTGCAAAGCAGCCAATCTCCAGTTACTTACTGAAAATTCTCCAGAATGCTTAGCGGCGAAGCTAATAAATAGAGGGTCTCTGTGCAAAAACATTTGGGCCCTCCTTGAATCTCCTATATACACCCTGTAGTGTATAGTAAAACATATATGTTGATGGATAGATGAGCCCTCGGGGGATAAAGTTACCTTTCTATAAATATAATCACCTGCCCTCTCCCATAATAAATTAAGAGTATCCCTTTACTCAGTAGCAGTGAATGCCTTCCCTGTTGTGGACCCAGTGCGTTGTACCTGCTGCGCCACCAGTAGCGCTACCACTGAGAATGTCTTATTTTTTGACTAGTATTGGCACTGGAACTTGAGGTGTAACACAGCAATTCTCTCCTTTGTGGGAACCTACTCGTTACTTTCCAATGCTCATGGGGAACCCCTTTGAGATCCAGAACCTTTTGAACAGAGTGATACTACATGTGACATACTGCATTTTCATATAGTTTGTACTGACATGAATAAAGAACCTTTTAACCAATAATCTTTAACTATCACTAATGATAATGATACGTTTAAAGTGTTATACTCTCCTCATCACTCCATGACCATCAGGACTGGTTGTTAAAACCAACTCCAAAAGCAGCCCCAGGACCAGCTGTTGAGGAACACTGGTGTAACAGACCCTTGTCATAAAGTTTATTATTATTAATAGTTAACCTCCTAAAGTTACAATATTCTAGTGTTGGACAACCATTTCATTTGAAAGCTTGTATATAAAAATGTATAAAATCATAATTTGGTTTCAAAGAGTAAAGTACATTGTATCTCATCTCCATGTACTGCCCAGTCCCACCAGAATGCAGCATGATGACTGTATTTCTGGGAAACCTGAGCAGTTAATACGTTTTTAACTTATTTTTAGACTTTCAGATAGGCTTATAAATGTACTAACAATGATAGTCTAAACAATAAGGGGGACATAAAAAATATATAGCCACATAAATAGAGGTAGCCAAAAAAAGCAGAAAATATAAAATAATCTCACAAGAAATGGTCCTCATATGTCTAAGATAGAAATCAAAGGACCAAAGAAGTAATAATAGGAGAATATATATATATATATATATATATATATATATATATATATATATCAGATACACACAGATTTAAAAGATAATTGCATGAGATGACACTTAAGAGTGCTAAATAGAGAGGTAGAGCCCCAGCTATAGGGCCTCATTCTATTATCGGCCGTAAAACAGCCGCAAGGCTGCGATTCCTTGCGGGGCTCCCGTTAAGTGGCAATTCAATTATACGGCCCGCAGGGATCTCCTCTTACGGCCGGCCGCATATCTTGCAACCGGCCCTAAGCTCAGAAATCTTTAAAGTCAAAAATAAATTCAAGACGGCACTGTAAAGCTCTGTAAATGCTTGGGATCATATTGGGGGACATGAGGATTAATAGTAACCCACTCTCAAGCTTGCACATCAGCCCAAATCCGAGTTTACATTAACTGTTTATTTCCCGGCTGCAGCGTGGCCGGGTCTGAGGTGCTCCAAGCACTCTGGACTTTTTCCATGGATATTTGATATATATAAAAAAATGTGTTTTTACGGATTTGAGTGTAGGGGAATGTTGTGCTATTTTTGCTAACACCTACAATCACTTTATAGTCTCCTCAGAGTGCAGGACGGCTTTATAATGTGCTTAATTGGTGCTAGCGGGACATGTTTGCTGCAAGTAAGCTGCGGCTCGCTTTTGCCTTTGCAGAGAGGGTTCCCGGAGCAATTGAATAGCAACCGTGGCTTTCTTGCGGCCGAAACTCTTGCGGCCGTTTTAGATGAAAGGCTTTCCTCCGGCGCGTGCGGCCGCAAGACATAGCAAGGCGCCGGCCGCAAGCCTGCCGGAATCCCCGGCCGGAGGGGAATAGAATAGCAGAATAGCTTGCGGCCGGGCCCCGCAGCGCCTGCGGCCGGTAATCGAATGAGGCCCATAGTAAGTAGGGAAATAACCATCAAATGCTGAACTCATTTACATGTCATGGAGGGAGTATATGTAAACTATATATTCTCCTTCTCCGGAGGCTATTACTTACCCTACCAGTGGACCAGGTACAAGTAAGATGCACTCCATAGTCTAGTGTCCATCATGCAGTAAACTCAATCCATTTCCGACCAGTTTAAATAGCGTATATCTATCTTTCTTAAGGCTTATGTGGTTTTTTGTTGTTTTTTGGGGGTTTTCTCTACTTTCAATAGGTGTTAAGCACCACTATTTTTGATTTTTTTTGAGTATATATATATATATATATATATACATATATAAATATACATATAATATATATATATATATATATACATATATATATGTGTGTGTGTATATATATATATATATATATGCGTGTGTGTAAAGGGGTTGAGGGAGGTCCGAGAGGGGCCACATAGAGCTGAGGGAGGCCGGAGAGGTCCACGAGGGGCCACATAGAGCTGAGGGAGGCCGCAGAGGTTCGTGAGGGGTCACAAGTGGTCCGCAAAGGCCGTGGGGGCCACAGGGCCTGCGGGGGGCACAGTGGGGGCCACAGTGGGCCATAAAAGGCTGAGGGGACCCACGGGAGGTCTGCGGGGCCCCTGGAGCCTTTAAGGGGCCACAATGGGACCTTAGGGGCCACAGGGGTCCCTCTGGAGGTCTGCTGGGGCCACGGGGACCCAAGGGATCCTGCAGGGGCCACATGGAACCCATGGGGCCCACAGGGGGCCAAAAAGGATCTGCGGGGGCCACAGAAAATTGCTGGGGGCCACAGAAAATTGCTGGGGGCACAGGGACCCAAGGGATCCAGCAGGGGCCACAAGGAACCCATGGGGCCCACAGGGGGCCAAAAAGGATCTGCGGGAGCCACAGGGGACCCGTGGGGGCCACAGAAAATTGGTGTGACCACATGGGATATAAAAAAGGTTATCTTATCCAAGTCATCTTTTAGTACCATAGCTGCACATAAATCTAAAAGACAATGGTATTTTTGATAGTAGTTCATAATTATTCTGTTCTTTTCTTAAGTTGTTCTGTGAATGTAAAGAAAAACAATATTAGATTGCAATGCATTAAAATAACCACAGAAGTAGAAATTATTGTTGGAAACAATTTCTAGGCTTTCATTAATTAACAAACTCAGCAAAAAAAATTCCGTCATTTTCCATGTTGTGCATTTGTCTTGTTAGTTGTAACTAATGCTCCTGTCTTACACACCATGAAGAGTTATGTTCTAAATTTAGAATTGAACTGCTCTCTGTACAACTTATTGTTACAATTAATCTAAATGAATCAAAATAAAAGTCTTATAAATGAAAAAATAAAAAGTTTAGTCAATGCAGATTTAAAGTTATTTGCTAAAAATATGTTTATTATTATTATTTTAAAAATGTAAACAATGACCGGGATTGACAATAATAATTGCACATTGCTTTTTATTGAGCATGTGGGGAGAGGGGGGAGGTATCAAATGCTGAAAACTAATCTGATTCCACTAATGAGTCAACAAATCGCTAACCATGCCATAATAGATAATACAAATGATCAGACCACACCCACCTCAGGCTCCAAGCTAGCAGGAAGTATGGAAGACACAAACATGGAATCCTTCGGACAGAAGTAATGTTGACTAATATAAAGATTTCTATCTAAAATGCTTTCATGCCCTCTATTACTAATGTTCTTACAGCCTTATTAAATTGCAATTTGGCAAATTGAATAGGGCTCTATATAAGCACAGAGCATATTTTTTTTACAAAACTTTTTAGTTAGTGAAGACCTTGCTTTTGGATAGAAGTTCACTAACTAAAAACTGTTGTAAAAAAAATATGCTCTGTGCTTATATAGAGCCTGTTCAATTTGCCGAATTGCAATTTAATAAGGCTGTTAATGTTCTACAAACTACAAAAACATATGATGTTTTTCCCAATTTGCAATGGTCTTTTAATCTAAACATTGCATGTTTTCTATTTTAATGAACATGGTCATTTGCAACCTTAACGGTGTAATCAGAAACGTTTTTCTAAGTTCATTTGACCTTATATATAAATAACAATCCCATTGGTGTCATAGGCTCCTGCCTAGAAAAGCTGTATAGGCAGATAAAAAGAGGGCACCTGAGGTTTGATCTCAGACCTGAGAACTAAATAGTTAATATGCAGAGCTTAACATAATGTTTTTTTGTTCGGCAGCCAAGTCAACAACTTATACAGTTAAAGTAAAGACGGGAGAGAAGAAGAATTCTGGGACAGATGCCAACGTCTTCATAATTCTTTATGGAGAGAAAGACGACACCGGTAAGTGGAAGCCATCGACAACATTTACACTGAGATCATTTGATAAGTAATCGGCAAACACTGAAGAGCTGAGGGATTTTCTGGTTTATACAGGACTCTTAATATGAAAATCCAGATGCTAGAACGTCCATATTGGGTTTATTAACAAACTTGTGCATGCCAAGTATTTGGAAGAGCTGGTTGGTGAAGGCCGTTCTTCTTTTTAGGACATTTTTTTCTACTAGAACAGTTATTTTCAACACAGGAACCCAAGATTTCCCAAGCATAATTAAATGGACCCTGTTATCCCAACCGGATCATGGTTTCATTTTAAACCGACGCTACATTGTACTAGCCTTTGATTTGGCCACACAACCAGACTAGTTAGTATTTCAAAGCCCCTCATTTGCATATAAATCAACACAAATAGATTTTTTCAGGAATGGTCCACTTTAGAAAGAATGGCTAATACAATTTATAGACAATTTTGTAATGCTTTTTACAAATAACCTAAACAAACAGCTTTGGGGTGACAGAGTCCATATAAATGGTCCCTGTTATAATGTCCCTGAACTGTGTTAGATATGTGAAATAATCTTCATCGCACATAAAAGCCAAAAACAGCATTGTGAGAAGTCTATCCAGTGAGTAGTATGTGTTCTGGGAGTATTATATATTAGCTCTGTAATAGGTGTAGTAGGATCACATATTATAATTGTCTAACTACGAGCCGTTGTCACGCTCGCTTCGTAGCACTTTGGCAATGAGCGCCGCAGGCGCTCATTGCAGGCGAGCCTCGCGTAGCGAGGCAAGCCGTAACTTCGTAGCACTTACAAAAAAAATACGAGCTGAAAAAAATTACGACATAAGCGGCGGAAACAAAACACTAAAAAAAACACTAAATACACACTAAAAAATAAAATAAAGGTCACTTACAGCATGGGGAAGCAGGCAGGACGTCTGGAAGTGAGTTGGAACTCCAATTTACAGCGATTTTGCCGAGTTACAAAGATCGAAAATCGGCTAAGCGAGAAAAAAATGGCCGCCGAAAAAAATGAAAACGAGGCTATACTACTACGAACTGCGTAAAACACAGCCATAGACGTAGGTGTTAGAAAAAATACGAGATAAAGGATGCGGATTAACCGCGCAGTGAGTAAAAAGACAGTAGTGAGTACATTTTACGATCAGAAATTACAGGTTTACGCATTAACACAGATTTAACGCCTTTGTCTCGCGCAACATCGGATTTCCCGCCTAAACCAACGCATTTGATGAAATATAAGTTGCAAATTACAAAAATATTAATTTTATAAAAAAAAAATTGTATTTATTTGAAGAAAAAAAAAAAAGGGACAAATGTAGTGTCATGTTGTGTGGCAAACAAATCTAATGTTAAACCGTAGTACTTTAGCGGGCTTAGCGATGAGCGCCGCAGGCGATCATCGCCTGGCGAGCCTCGCGCAGCGAGGCGAGCCGTTAAACCGTAGTACTTTGGCAATGAGCGACGCAGAAAAAATGACGGACGAACAAAACGAAAACCAGGCTACAGCACTATAACCACGCAAAACACGTACCGATAATCTGCAAAGACGCATAAAACACATTATCCGCCATTTTAGGATAATGCGGAAGTACACAACTACGTTAACGGTTTCGGCTCGCGCATGCACACTATTACACTGCACACGTTCATCACGCTTACACAGCACCTCCACACCACTAATGCTGCAGCAACATCAACTCAGATTGCCAGCTCTTCAACACAATGCATAAAAATATGTAAATTCATTTATTAATTTTAATTCTATATTTCAGTAGTACACAAAAAAAAACATTAGCTACCTTACAGTTCCATGTGTATATTAATAACTAAACAACTTTTAAAACATACACATCTGATTACCGTCATTTTTTGATGGGCAATACGCTAGTTATTATATATTAGGTGTGTATAAAGTGTAGTAGGTGTATTTTGAGTATTAGATATTACTTGCGACTTGTCCGTCAAAAAAAATAAAATTTGAAGCCTGGCAATGCTGTTTGCCACACAATGCAAGGCTCCCCACCCCTGTAACTTGCGGGCCAAAGGCGCTCATTGCTAGCCTCTATCACGTCTGCCTTCGGCACTCATCACAAGCCCCACAATGAGTGATACATTTCATGCCTCCGCCAACCGGCCACTATCATGCCTTGCAATGACTCGTTGCTGGTGTCGTCCAACCCGCAACTTTCTGTTCTTGCGATAAGCGCCAAAGGCATTCATTGCGAGCCTCTCCCCACTCTCTCACCCCTGTGCCTCTTTCCCCCCGCTCTACCCCCATGTGTCTCTTTCTCCGACTCTCCCTCCCACTGTCTGTTTGCCCCCTCTCCCTTCCCTGTGTCTCTCCCCCCCTCCACTTTGTCACTTTCCCCCTTGTTCCCTCCCCTGTGTCTCTTTCCCCCCACTCCCTCCTCTGTGCTCCTATTTGTGATTTACGGACTTGAAAAACATGTACGTCTTTACAGCTGCCATTTTTTTCCTTGCATAGCCGTTTTCATGATGCCAAAAAATGCCAATTGAATACTAAATTAGTTGAAAGTTAACTTGCTAATCAATTTGGGTCTATTGTCGCCCCCCGAATGGCTTCGGAGTTACAGGCTTGAAAAAAATGGTGGCCGTTAAATCCGTATTATTTTTTCAACGTCTTGCGGGCCTTGCGATGAGCGCCAAAGGCCTACGACCTTTGGCGCTCATTGCAGCCCTCGCGATGAGCGCCAAAGGCCTAATTACTTCGGCGCTCATCGCCAAACCGTCATTTTGTTCTAAGTCTTGCGGGCCTCGTGATAAGTGCCTTTGGAGCTCATCGTGGGCCTGTCAAATGAGCGCCTTTGGCGCTCATTACCAGCCTCTTCCCCTCATCTACCAGCCTCTTCCCCTCATCTAAGCCATATGGGGCTCACAATGGCGCTCATTGCAGCCCCCGTCAAGCCTGTAACTTTCTGGCCTTGCGATGAGCCCAGAAGGAGCTCATCGCGAGGACCGTAATGAGCTCCTTTGGCGCTCATTGCGCATGCGCAAGCCCGTAACTTTCAACATAGCTTGACCGACAAATCGTAACTACGACAACTATATATATCTGTACTAGGTGTAGTAGGTGTATTTGGAGTATTATATATTAGGTGTGTATTAGGTGTATTTAGGGGTGAATAGGTTTTCTCCTCCTTCCAAAACGGGTCAATTTAATTCAGCTTTTTTGTTACTGAGGGTGAGTATGGAGTGGAGACATTGCATTCTTCTCAAATTCATATGCTACATTACAAAAGTTATATAATATTGCCATAGATTTATAATATGTGTGTTTAGTATCTCAGGGCAACTCCTGGTTGTAATATTTTAAGGTTCTACAGTAATATATGCCAATAATCCACTGAGTCTTTACACTCACACACTGGATCCATTAATAATATCATCCCTAGGTTTCATGAATTTGAAGGCTTCGAAGACCAACAAGAACAAGTTTGAGCGTGGCCAGACTGATATCTTTACAGTGGAGGCTGTGGATATTGGGGATCTGAAGAAAATAAAGATTGGACATGACAACAAAGGTAAGATAGCCCAGAAGTAACAGAATTGTGGAAGGTGTAGGAAATGTGATATAAGGGTTAAATTGGATTATGGTTGAATTTGGGACATATTATAAGAGCTTTTAGACAGTAACTAGAGTATTTACTCGTTACTCCTGTGGAGTTGGAGATTAGATATCATTTATGGCAATGTATGGATTGGAGGACTATTTCCCTTATTTATTTCCTTATTTTATGACTTGTTACAGATGGTCCCAGTTATGATTAGACATTAATATTTCTTGTTTTATTTCTACTTGACCTCATTTGACAAACAAGTACAGATGAATTGTTTCCTCTTGAACATTCTTTACTTTAATATTGGCAAGCTTTATAGCTGTAGAGTTATTTATAAAGGGGTTATTTAAGGTAAAGTAAAAAGTTAGTATTCTGTGATATAACAATATTCTCTGAGTTAGCAGCTGTTCCTGATCGAAAGATCTGTTTGGACTTTGTCAAGTGCTCTGTTGTTACCACTTCATAACTCCTAGTAAATGCTAAAGGCGGGTGATATGGAAGCCAACAGCTGGAGGAGTGCCCTGGCATGGAAATTAGATCTATCTTATGAATTCTCATGCTAATATGATCTACCAACCTACTAGCACAGTATCATTTATCACTCACAATCCCATTTAAACACAGTGCACAATTTATAAATCCCTCAACCGTTTTATATTCACTTACCCCCTTCTCTACAAATATCCATCCTCCACCACCCAATTGCTTCTTCTCTTTACTATTCTAAACTATTTTCTATCCTACAAATGAACGTCTTATCTCTCTCCTACCTGCCTCTGCCATCTCTTCCCTGTCACTCACGTCAACTCCCCCCTCCCCCCACCATTTCCTTTTCGCATCCTCATACCCTAGAATTTTTACCCACTATGTGGCATTAATAAGGTAGTTTACTGGACATAGAATAGACTTTTCAATAGTCATGCTAACATGATACATTGCCTTACTGTCACTGACCCTTTGCCAGGGGTTCGCTTCTAGAGACATATATAAATTGTGTGTCTCTTATTTTGTTCCTGGTGGCTGCGATACTGAACCTATCTTCACCCTGCAAGTAACCTGCCCTGATCATTACCACAGGAAGGTTACTGACACTCCTGGAAGTGCTGATTCCTGATGGAGAGACTCTGACTAATACAGAAGCCAGATATCAGGGTGCTGGTGCAGAGATTTCCAAGAACCCAAACGGTCCTTGTGGGTATTTAACCTGTAGTCTATAGCAGGTGGCCCTGGGCAGTAATAGCCAGTACCCCCTATGAACACTGTGGGAAATTTCCCCCACATTCATATTGAAAAACATATATCCATCCCTCCATCTTTCGTCACCTACCTCACCCCATCACTATTACAACTCATCCCCCTTTTTTCCCACTTTTGCATGCAGCTTCTTGCCCCTACCAACCATTATCTTTTGTTTCCTGTTATCAATGACACCATGTGCTTCTTGTCATGCGGAGATCTACTTAAAGCTCTTCAAATAAAAACATGATCCACCTCTTAGGAACCAGTGGTCCACAGTGACTGATTCCTGATTTCTTCTCTAGGTAGTTCTGCTGGATGGTTCCTTGACTGGGTGGAAATTGATGCTCCATCACTTGGACAACGAGTAAAATTCCCTTGTGGTCGTTGGCTGGATAAAACTGAAGACGATGGTGCCATCGAGAGATATCTTTTTCCATCTGAGTTACAAACAGAGGAATATGTTCCATGTAGGTAAACTTTGTATTACATTAGAAACCATTATTATTATTAATAATAATATTATACTGTACATTATAAAACTCAAATATATTCTTCAGTGGTTTGGTCACTATATATATATATATATATATATATATATATATATATATATATATAAAGCATTGTGAAGGTCAAATCAGAACAACTTTACAGTCTTGAATAACTATAAAAATAAATGATAGGATTGCAGGACCAACTAGGTAGATATATGGTATACAGTAGAGTGCATTTGTTGAAATGTGATGCATAGTTGATGTTTGACTGTCAAAAGATTTTAAGAATGCTTGGAATATGAATTGTTTTGGGTGGTGGGAGAATGGAGTTTATTTATTTCCTCATAAGAGAACTTTTGCAAATGTATTAATATTTATTTCTCTCTGTATTTATAAAGAAAATCATAGATCAGAAGAAATATAAAAATGTTGGGCTAGGTGGATGTTTGTGTTTTTTTCATCATTAACCATTTTATAACAATCCATTGTACCGATATCCCTCTGCTTTATGTTTGTACTGATATCCCTCTGCTTTATGTCCAGTTGTGCCTTACGAGATTACAGTTTACACCAGTGACATTTTTGGAGCTGGCACTGATTCTGATGTCTTCATTGTTCTGTATGGGAGAGACGGAGTTTGTACCCAACAAAAATCCTTGTGTGTCAACAAGAGAGAGAGAAGAATGTACTTTGAGAGAAACTCGGTGGATCAGTTTATTGTGGAGGTACATCCTATAATGTTTATTTACTTCCCTACACAAATGTTAATAGAGATACATTTTGAGATTGGTATGCACCAATGATCTTCTTATAATGGTTTGAAAGTTATAGATTTAACGTGGTCCTCACAAGTTGGATATATCAGGTTGTTCTAGTTGAGAGTAATAGATAAACATCTGTTTGGCACTTTTTTTATTTAAAGGAGATGTTGAGTTTGTTTTGGTAGCATCAAAATGTTCTGAATGAATATAGATCAGTACATAGGCCTAGATAGATCTGGGATAGAGGCAGAAGATTGTATATTTTGGCCAGTAGGTGTACTCAACTTGTATTTTTCCTTTCACTGGGGTCGGGGGTTCAGTCATCTTTCGACCCACCATAGCAACAGTGGATGGTCAAAGTAGTCTACCGAGCCTCATCTCACAGTTGCCAGAACCAAACTCACACTTATGAGTCCCATATTAGGGGGAACCAGCAGTCTGTCAATAGGTTCTGCCACTGTACCCCATTCCAAAGGCTGCCTGAGAGCAGAGCCCATAGTCCTAAATGGATCACATGTAAAGTGGACTAGAGGCAAAAGGTGGTACATTGCATG
>CM050163.1:547760240-547865240 GCA_027410445.1 Discoglossus pictus
TAGACAGACAGACAGACATACAGATAGATAGATAGATAGATAGATAGATAGATAGATAGATAGATAGATAGACATACAGATAGATAGATAGACAGACAGACATTTAGATAGATAGATAGACCGATAGATAGATAGATAGATAGATAGATAGATAGATAGATAGATAGATAGATAGATAGATAGATAGACATACATATAGATAGATAGATAGATAGATAGATAGATAGATAGATAGACAGATAGATAGACATATAGATAGATAGATAGATAGATAGATAGACAGACAGACAGACATACAGATAGATAGATAGATAGATGGATAGATAGATAGATAGATAGATAGATAGATAGATAGATAGATAGATAGATAGATAGATAGATGCCTAGCCTCTTCATAGACACCTGTACCATTCACAGACATGTAATGTGCAGATCTTAATGAGATGTAAAAGAATCCTTGGCACAGTTAAATGATCAGACAGACAGTTCCATTTATCATAAAAGTACATTTCATTTCCTGGCCTGTTAGGTTGAGATGTACGGTAACTTTAAAGTGAAACACACAGACCGAAGATATCTTCTAAGTACAGAGGACAGCAAACGATCTCCCCCTTGACAGGCGGTAGATGTAATTCCACAAGACATTTATAGTCACTCAAAATTATCCTCAAATTACCTAGAAGATAAAGTCATATTATGGTTACTATTAAGTAATGAATAGATACTTTGGCTTATGCGCTGTGTTATTATGGTACTAGGCTGTATATACATTAGATCTAGAATGTAAGCTCTGAGGAGCGCGGGACGCCTACTTCTTTGCATGTATGTATGTATTGTACTGATATGTGTCACATATACACTGTATTCAGAGTAGTTTACAGGAATTAAACTACTACGGGTGCCGATGGTGCAATGCACCGGGGCCCTCCTCTGGGGGGCCCACTACACTGCAGAAAAAATTATAAATATAAAATGGCTTTTACATTTTTTACCCAATCAGCTCACAGAGCTCATTGTCAGTGACAAAAATTAGACTTAAAGTGGCAGTTTCTAGTCTCCACAAATATGGAGCAGTAACTGACAACCTAGGTAAGTTTCATAACTAGATACTTAGCCTTCTCTAAGAGTTATTTTTAATATAAAATAAGCTTACATTTCGGCGAAGTGTGTGTATCTCTAAAAAGTAGATTACACATTACTCAGAATCTAATATAGTGCATCATTCAGAGGTATTTATCACGGAAAAAATAAGATTTGATGTTTTATAGCAGAAGAAACAGAGACTGATTTGACCTATTAATCAAACTTTAAACCATATCTATTAACTGGGTCTTTCACGGTGGGAGGGGGATCACCATTATATTATGTGCTGAGATGCCTCTCATCATGTGAGGAAGGAACACACCTTCAAGAAACTGTCTATCTGGCTCCTAAGTGTTAGATATTTTTGGCAACCTCTCTCTTTATATATAATAGCGATGCGAAGGTGAGCTAAAATTCCTAAGTCTAAGAAATATATTAATTTAATAAGGGAAACAAATATGTTGCATTACATTATCTGCCGTTAACATAAACGTTAGCTATGGAAAATGGGGCAAATGGATCGTGTGTCGGTTTTAGGGGGCCCTGGCTATTACATTTGTACTGGCCCAAACATTAGCTTTTAGGATTGTGGGTTCCAGTACAAATGGGTTGGGTTGGGGTTGGGTGTCTTGGAGTGTAAACTGTGTGTAAATAGATTCTCTTCTTCTCTTCTCCTCTCTCATCGCCTCCTCTCACTCCCGTTTTCAAGACTTTTCACGTGCTGCCCCCATTCTTTGGAACTCTTTACCTCGCACCACCAGACTATCTTTCTGCCTCAGATCCTTCAAAATCTCTTTAAAAACACATCTATTCAAAAAAGCCTATCATCTTTAGCCTCTTCATTCACTATGCATCTCTCACTCTCCTGTACCTCATCCACACCCTTTAGAATGTAAGTTTGCGAGTTTTAGTCTTGTGAGGTGCTTTAGGGAAAGCACAGTGTATATCAGATTGAAAGCTCAATAACAGGGTCTTCCATTATTTTCATTGTGGGGTATTGTTTATACTTGTACCTAACCCCTGTATTGCGCTGCGGAATATGTTGGCACGTTATAAATAAAGGATAATAATAAATAATAATAATTCTCTATCTCTTGAGGAGAGGGTCCACTAGGGGTTGAGTAGTGATGGTATTGCAGTCTCTTGTCTTGAGAAGTATAACAATAATCTCAGTGTCTTGGGAAGGTGGTTCATTATTAGGCCATCTGGATATACTGGAATTTCATTCTCTTGGGAAGATGGTTGATTGGAGGTTACACTGGACATACATGGTACAATGCTGGATTGTCGGTGTCATGGAATCATGGCACATGTTTAGGGTTTCTTGTGGGTCTACATATGTGTACTATTTGAAGCTGCAGAGATTTAACTGATTGCTAACAGTCTTTTCTTCTGATTCGTTAATTTTGATCAGGGATCCCAAACTGTCACCTTCCCCTGTGAACGATGGCTTGCAAAATCTGAGGATGACGGAGAAACGGTGAGAGAACTGGTGCCATCTGACATCTACACGGAGAAGCTCATGAAAGATGGGACGTTAAAGCAAATCGAGATGGAAGTGGAAGACCCACTAGAAAGTAAGAGGACAAAAGCTGTAGATGTAATATCATGCACTTGTGATTTATATGGCTGCATAAGAACACTGCGGGCTCCAGTATTATTCAATATGTTACTTATTTGATTCTACAAAGATTCAACACTGGTTAACCCTCCTTCCTATATATAGACTGATAGGAAAAGTTCTTCATACTTTGTACTAATATTTATATTTTGTCAAAATTTTTGTATCTTACAAAACTACAATTAATTTTTTTAACATAGTATTTTTTAAATTAAACTGCAGTGCCATGCCCAAATTTTTTTTTATATTTTAATATATTTTTGTTTTGGATAGGACAGGTTAGGAAAGGTTATGCAGATAAAGAGCGAAGAGGGAAGTTGGTTGGATGCCCCCCATTCACTGATATAAGGGACCTTACAGGTGGAATTGACAACTACACTCAGTAAACCCCAGTGGTAAAGGATATCAGTACAAATGGCCTCAATATTAATAGTAGGCAGGTGGGATAGTGGTAGCTAACATAATGTAATATCTAACTTTACATTGATATTAGATAGGATAAAGAGTGAAGAGGGAAGTTGGTTGGATCCCCCCGATTCACTGATATAAGGGGCCAACAGGTGGAATTGACAACTACACTCATTAAACCCCAGTGGTAAAGGATATAAGTACAAATGGCCTCAATATTAATAGTAGGCAGGTGGGATAGTGGTAGCTACCATAATGCAATATCAAGCTTTATATTGATATTAGATAGGACTCTAATATTTTTTTCCATTTTAACCTTTTAGAGCAGGGGTGGGACACTTCACATATAGGGCTACTTATTCATTGACAATATCCAACAGTCACGGACTCACAGAAATAGTTAATCAGAGGTTACACAAAAATGCATCTTGTTAATTGTTAATTGCTCCAACCAGGAGCACAATGCGCACAAAGGGACAATCATTGTGGTAAATAAATATCCCAGGATGTGCTCCTGATTTTTGCGATCATGATCCATTCAAATAAGCTAATAGCTGGGGGACGAGTCAATGTCAATGGTCAATGTTCCCAGTATGGGCAGTTTATCGTATGCTACAGATTTTCTAAAAGGCTACTCTTACATTCTCTCACACAAAAAAAAGAATATAGACTCTCTTAAATTTAATATCACGTATACCATGTTGGTACTTAAGCTACATTTACCAGTAGATCCCCACGTCCCACTCATATGCTTGTTTGTGTATCCTAGTCTGGTATCCATTGTTTGTGTGTCCTCATGTTATCCTTACCTCTCATTATAGCTCATACGTACGGCGTGTCTGTGGTCACTGGAGATATTTATGGGGCCGGAACCGATGCCAATGTTTTTATCACCATCTATGGAGATTTGGGAGATACAGGCGAGAGGAAACTCAGCAAGTCAGAGACCAACTCCAACAAGTTTGAGAGAGGACAGGTACAGCCTTTAATAAAGATATTCTGAGGCCCTCTATGGTCTTCAACAACATTCAGACTTCTCAGCACATTCTGTGTAATGAATGTTCTTTCCTGCAAAGAATAATCAAACTCCGTTCTAAGTACATCTTCATCTTGAGGAGACTTGTTTTTCCAGTACATTACTCAATGAACTATCCTCCCACCGCTGCTAAGGATTCTGGGTAGCGGTATGCAAATGAAACACAAACTGTACCAGCTTTTGCTTCTTAACATGAGATGCACTTAGGAGTACGTACGCTACTCCCAAACAGCCATAGAACATAGCATTTTATTGTCTAGAAACTAAGACATCTTTATATGTGTCTTATCAGTCAGAGGCTGGCGGGAGTACAAAAAGTATGTCATGGTGGGTCACCAGGACCAGAGACACAATGATGAGCCCAATATAAGACAACAAATCTGTCTGTGAGTGTGTTTCTAGCCCTTTCATGTAATCCAAGGTTTATTTCTGAGGCTGAGAGCAGTGCCACGTTTGTGCCTCTTGTCCCTTTAAGTTACAGACGTGGCACATTTTGCACCTCACTCTCCGTGAAACACAAGCTAGCTTTCTTTTAGTAAATGGCATGGTACTGTCCAATTATAATATGGACCTCTACTGTGAAAGGATGGTTTTCCCAAACACCGTACAGGAAGCAAGAAGCAGGGTCATGGTAGCCAGTATGGTAGCCAGTACAGTCGGTTGCCCAGTATTATCCCTAATTATTATTTCAATATGTCTAATTTTTCAAACTCTTTTGTTTGTTTTGAGTTTTTATTTTAATTAAAAGTTAAGTTTTACAATTATGTTGATTATGAAATGACTTGATACCTCTCTCCTTGCTTGTTTCCTAATTTCTGTAACATAAAAGTGCCATTTTACAAATAACCTGAGTGTCAGTAACAACACTTCTCTCTCTGCTTGATATCTAATTTTTTTCAAATAACATCACATTTTACTCTGAAAATATAAAGTAATTCCAAATGAAAGCTTATTTTATAGCTTCAATTAATATGTTCTGTGCTAGGTGGATAAGTTCACTATCGAAGCCGTGGATCTTGGCACCATCTTCAAGATTAAAATTCGACACGATAACACTATGTTAAATGCAGACTGGTACCTGGAGAGAGTGGAGATTCTTAATGAGGTCACAGAGGAGACCTATCTGTTCCTCTGTGAACGTTGGCTCTCTACCAAGAAGGAAGACAAGAGAATCGAAAGAATCCTTTATGAAAAGGTATAAACTTGGCATTGATTTTCAGTGTAAATGACCAGAAAGTAAGAGTCTGAGACAGCTTTAAACTCATGGATTAAAAACTTTGGTAAAAAAAATATGCTATGTGCTTAAATAGAGCACCTTCAATAGGCCAAATTGCAGTTTAATAAGGCTGTAAATCATGTTTGTTTAATGGCGTTTGGAATAAAGTCAGTAATGCCTCCTTTTTTTTTTTTGTATCAGGATCAGCCAATAGAGTAGCAGCTGATATTTTCCATAGAGCTCCGTAACTCAACTGGTGCAGTGTCCTAACACACCAATTTAGCATTTGTCAGAAGGAGGTCACTGCCTTTGTTCCAAAATCAGTTAGTACAGGGATTTTACAGAATAGTTTCACCTTTACAGAAGTCCATTTAAATATGTATTTGGCATGAAACTTTTCCTAAGCATGACCAAACTGCTCTTCATTCAGACTATGTGTGTATTTTCATTAGGATTATGATGGTGAGCGTGTCAGCTTGGGAAGCTCGTCCAAAAGTTTCTGGGGATCCTCCCTCAGCCTGAAGAGTCAAGATAACAATGGCAATGTGAGGGGCAAAGACAGCATAGATGGCTCTCTGCAAGAAGGGCAAAGTAAGACAATTATATATTCATCTAGTGAAGGAATGTGTATCTTTGTAAGATCATGGGTAGGATTTGTCACCAATGAAACATGCCCACATCCTCTTTACCTGCCCAGACTTACTTCTTATTATGGTGCATTCATAAAATATGATTCAATAAATTATAAGATGCTGAGGAGATGGCGGCAAAGACTCCAAATGCTTTTGTTTTTCTGTGACAGTAGGGGCTGGGAAATTATTTTAGTATGTCTTCAACATTTCTTGTTATCAGTCTTAAAATCCAACCCTGTGTATATATGCATGTAACTATGCCTGATTGCTAAGGAAGCTATTATATAGTGTTCATTAATATTGATATCAGACCACTGCATATAAGTTGTTTGATATATGGGTGCTCTCCGAGCTTGAATAAAGAAACTTGATTGACGTCCTATTCTCATTCCTTGATAAGTGTTGGTTATGGAAGAAGCACTGACAAGGTGATATTTTCCCCCAACATTATCTCTTTTAATATTGTATGTGCTTCATAAATGCTTCTGTGTGTACATGTCTATGGCCAATTAGCATCCTCTTCCTTCTATGATTTGCTGGTTGCACCAGCTGAGTCACTTCAGTCTTTGTAGAGCTGTGCATATGGCGGCATCTTCTCTCTGGAGTAGTCAGCTATATTTTAAAATTAACAACAGATTTTATATTTTTTAAGGACTGCACAGTATCTCCATATTGCAGTATCAAGTGCACACAGCATGGTCAGCCACTTCCTATTGGTCCGTATATATTATTCTAGAAGTTGTACATCATTGAAAAGTAGGAAGATGCTGGATGGGCTGTGTGCACCAGAAACTGCAAGATGGAGACTCACAACTTGCTGCCCACCTACCTCAAACAGTAATATGCACTGAGGAATGGGAGAAGGAAGCTCCATAAAGGTGATCTGAGGAAAATTGAAATAGTAATAATAGTAATACACAACTTTATATAGTTGAGCTGATGCACTAAATGAAGTGAGGTAGAGATAATCTTTAGCTTCTTCTCCAACACTTCACCCTTTAGTATATCTGGTCTGGGGAGCTTTGAATGTAATTATTAATAAAATGCATATATTTCAGTGATCCCTTACCACATCACCATCACTACTGGCCAGGAGCGGGATTCCGGCACAGAGAGTCGTGCCTATATCATCATTATGGGACCCCAGAAACTAAAGACGGACAGGCTTTGGTTGGACCACCCAAAGGGCAAGAAAGCATTTCTTCCCGGCTCTGTGGAGAAGTTTTCCGTAGTGGGATTAGATGTTGGAGAGATTAAAAGGATGGAGGTGAGTTTTATAGCATTTTGTATACAATTGTGTAACTAATATATTATAGGTCTGTTAAAAACATTAATAGACAATAAAATAAAAGTTAATGAATGTGAAAAAAGGTGTTCTGAATATAATATAATTTAAAAACTATAGGTGATAACAAGTACTTTATCAATGAATTGTATTATTTTTTTAAATTTACAGTGGAGTTTGCCATTTTCATCTGTCAATCATCTGTTTTGATGCAACCACAAAGTCATGTGTCTGGTTATTTGGAGATCATTACCTATAATTTATCATTAATCGCTGTGATTTCTGTATATATTGTCCTCAGTCATGGGACAAGCCCCAGGGAGCATGCCAAGTTTAGAGGATAGAGCTCCAGGGAATAATCAGCAATTATTGGTAATGGTCTTCCATTGACAAGGGATATGATTCATTGTTTGTGGGTGGATCACAATAGAAGGGAGCATATAATGTCTCCATAGGACTCCATAACTCAGGTGGTGCAACGTCATGACATACTCCAGTTAGGGTTAGTCAGAATAAGGGCCCATGACTTACAGAACTGCTAAAAGCTATAGAACTTGCTGATTTGACCATGTACTGCTCCAGAGAATTAAAAGGAAACAGAAATCTGTCACCATAAAAATAGTTATTTTTAAAAACACAAACAACTGACTTCATTGTACTAGACACTTTTTTTTGGTATTATAATGCAAATAAACAGCTTCCAGATGTAAAATATCTACATTCACGTGATAACACAGTCTGTTTGTTTGTTTCTGTGATAGCAAACTCCATGTTCTCAGGCGTTTTCATACAGCTAGATTCCTACCCACATATAAAACAGCCAGAGCTAGTGCACAGCTTAAGGAAATACACATTAGTATAAAGGCACAAACAAGGATGAATATCTCAAGCTGCTAGAATAGTTAAAAGTAGTTACAGATTACTTAGCCATTGCCTGATTCAAAGCAGCTACACCTGATTCTAATTCATATTTATTATGTACAACGTGGTACAGAGCTCATTAATCATTCAGGCAGAGGCAACACACTGAAATAGCCTGACTTCTATTGATCATAACTCCATGAATTCAGAATCAGTTGTTTTCACCCTCTATCTAATAGTGCAGGGAATATATGGGGTCTTTTGAGGTCTTGTAAGTGTGACTCAGGTCATAATGAAGCAGGAAAAAAGCATACAGCATAAAATGCTCTAGAACCAATGGTAATGTAGTAGACCATGGTGGTCACCTTGATTTCTCCCTTTTTACAACTTTACACTTTTCTCATAGCTTGGCCATGACGGGACTACCCCAGAGAGCTGCTGGCTAGTGGAGGAGATACAGCTAGACGTGCCTACCAAAGGAGTCATGTATACCTTTGTTTGTAAATGTTGGTTTGCCAAAGACAGAGGAGATGGTCTTTCTGCGCGTGTTTTCAATATGCTGGATGCCAGCGCCATTACTATTGGCCAAAAGGTAAGCACCATAAACAGAACCTCTATAGAAGTTCTCCATTCACTTTATCTTATCAATCTCTATACTCTTGTATGTTTGTGGAGGCACATAAATGAGCCGGACACCTACGCTAGGCCATTGGACCAGGTGCCTAATAGTCATGTCCGCGAGTGGCCACCTGTTGGAATTATCATTAAGCAGCCTAGGGTGTTTCACATATGTGGGCACCTGTCTGGCGTGTCATCTGTTTAATTCACTTCTTTGTTGTCCAGGCCTTCAGTCGTGTCCAACTCTCGGTGACCATATGGATGCAGCGCGCCAGGCTCATCTGTCTGTATTTCTGGTGGTGCTCATCCATATGGTAGTCTTCCTTTCTCTATGGTGTAACACTTTCAACATATTCCTGTTGCGGCATGTGTGTATTTTTATTTGTATAAACAGCAAATATAAGGAAGCAGACATACAACCACATATCCTGAAGTAAAGTACTGTGTGCACAATGACCCAACACCTTTCTGGACATGCTGTTGAACCCTCTGCTGACATGAACATACTCTGTATTTTGTATTTCCATCTAATGCACAAGGTTAGATACCAGCCCCACACTGATAAGATCCATGAGATTGAAACAGTGCTGTCTGTGGGTTGGTCTCCTAAATCCTGAATACTCCATCCTATGCTATGATTAAACCTGTGTTATACAGCAAGCATATGCCTAAAAGGAGTTATGTATAAAGTGTTATTTTAATTAAAGAGTAAAAATGCATTGTGGACTCATTTGCATATCCCCACCCAGTTTCCCAGCGTTCAGTGCAATAACTATATTTCTGGGAATTCTGAGCAGGAAATAAGGAAATAAGTTAATTTTGGACATTCAAATGGCAACACAAATTTACTATTTATTTCCATGTCAAATGTGTACATGCTTTATATGTTTGTTAAGCACCTATGCCATAATTCTCATGTGTGTATTTATATATATATATATATATATATATATATATATATATATATATATATATATACATATACACCACCCTGGCCGTGCCTGCTTATCTGTGCCCTATTTCTCTCAATCTGGAACCCATGCCCATTTCCCGTGTATATAACTCACTCATTTTGCTTTCAGCTCCCATAGACCAACATACCTCTCCCAGTTGCCTACAACCAGAACTGGAAGCACCACCACACCACTCTTCCCACCCGCCGTGATTGTTATAAAGCAGACAACCTTACAATTACAATCAGTCCCAATTCTCATAGCTGCCTGAAGCCTTCTATTATAATATCCACAATTCTTTCCTTCAAGTAATAAGTATAGGTATTTTTTCCTTTCTGAGTCTATTTCACTTTAGTGGCACGGCCATGACCATGACTTTGTCCATGTGCCTTCAGATTAACCCCTTACCTAATCTGTCAAGCTTTCCCTTTGGGTTTCTTTAATATGTATACTTGTAGGGTATTCAGTGGCTAAGTGCACCATATATCCTACATTACTTGCTTAGGGCCCTCAACTCCTCTTGTATCTGTATGTTTATATCTGTATTGTTATTAGCCCTGCGACATATACCCTTTCCATAACAGAATCCCTCCTCAAGACCCTTTCCCAAAGCTGCAACTCCCGAAGACCCCTTTCCATAGCTGGGCCCCCTCAGAGGAGGGCCCTGGTGCATTGCACTCCTCACCCTGATGCTTGTTTTAAAGCAGTGACATACCCCATTACTCAATGAATAAGTGTATTTAGTATTAGCCATATCTCACATAACTCACTGATAACTTAATATAAATGTTTAAAATAAAATATATATTTTTAATAACGTGTTAATGATTTATGTGAGATGTGAATAAGACTTTGATTAAATACACGTATTCCGTAGTAGAATGTCCTATCTATTGAATCCACTGATTTCCGTAATATGACTGTCACACTATGAACACTGTCATTATTATTACCACTCTTTCTTTAACGTGACTTCTCCTTTATTCTGATCTCAAGGGCTGACCTCTTGTCAACTGTAAATTTCTTGGCAAGAAATGTTCAACTGAACCTTCTATTATTTTCTTTATTAAATATTGACAGTTCTTATGGCAATGCTATTTGGTAGCCAAGCTGTTATCTGTGACCCAACTGATTTAGATAAATCCGCCTACGTCAATAAATCCTGGCATGTTCAGATATCATGAGAACCTCAGCTGCAAAATACAGATCTTGGCAAGTGTTATAGATCTACAACCTTCCTAGCAATTGGCTTTTTCCAGTAATATTCTATATTTAGTGCCATATTGAAAAAAAAAAAAAAAACACTTATTGGAAAAGTACTTTTAACTGCCCCTTGTAGAGATGTTTGTTTTTGGTGCTTTTGTTACTTCTGGCGATGACCTAACACTTCCATCCAATTTCAGATTCTGTATGAGATTACCGTTGTCACCGGAGATGTTCCAAACGGTGGTACAGATGCCAATATATATATGACCTGCTATGGAGCCAGTGGGAGCTCAGAGGAAATGCTTCTGCCAAAATGTGGAGATAGGTAATGAGCCCTTTTGTTGTTGTCCAGTCATGTCCGACTCTCTGTGACACTATGGATCGCAGCACGCATGTCTCTGGATGTTCTTATCCATAAGGTTTTCTTGGCAAAGAAACTGGAGTGGGTGCCAGTTCCTTCTCCAGTGACCTCTCTGCTATGACCTGCCCATCTTGGGTGGCCCTACATGGTATAGCTCACAGCTTCACTAAGATGCACATGCCCCTCACCCCAACAAGGTAGTGATCCTGAAGAAGGCCTCTACCCGGTGTTATCATAAGTACAAAGCAACCAGGATATCTATTCATTTGTACAGCAAAAAAAATGGCCAATAAAAACGCCAGTTTTGTCTAATCTGGCTCCAATCAGTATTTTAGGGGGGAAAAACTCACATGTTTTGAAATTGGAGGAATGTTCTCATCTACTGAAAAGGCATGAGGGGTGGGAGAGGATGGATGTGGGAGCGGAGTTTGTTTAATCAATATATGTTTTGGTATTTGACACCTACCCACTTAGGGAGCTAACGGCATGAGCAGGCAGTGTGCAATAATAAATGCAATCACTTTGCCCGCAAAAATGTAAACACACCTCTCACATATACAACTTCACCAAATCATTTTATAATATAAAATAGCTGCTCCAAACATGTTTACCTTTGCTCATCTAAATGGGACATTAAAATGTACCACGGTGGGTTTTCTTTCTTCAAGTGATGCTCTCACAGAAAAAAAAATGATATAATGTGTAATGAAAATGAAAATAATGTGTAACTGTTCTGGGCGCTTCCCCTGTCAGCCAATAGGCAGTAACATGTGTATGAGTCATGCCAATGAGATCTACCGAGTATTAGGGTTTAGCTTCACTGATGCATCAGTCCTGTTAAGCAGGTTATGAATAATATACTGTAAATACATTAATAACTGTTATAATATTACTTTAGTAAACAATGGGCAGCAACACATCTGTGCATTTTTACCTTCTTTATTTAATTAATCTTTTACTTTGTGATTCCATTTAAGTTGGTTATGTCCGTTACTTTGTCCTTGTAAATTAATGAGATTTCCATTAGCCTTCGTAAAAGTACTGGCAATTTTAGCTCCCAAATTCTGTTGAGCAAGTAGAAACTTTGTATTCAAAGTCTACTTCCACTTTGAGAACCAGATCAGCAGAAATCAAAATGGCAGTCAGCATAATTGCATATAAAAGGTATTATATTAGATTCCACATTCGAACACCATTTGTTCTACAAAGAGTTTATTTTATACATAAGACTACAGTGGTCCTTTAAATGCCAGCAACCAGAAAAGATAGAAGATGGCAGTTAATAAATCTTGACCAATTTAGCACTTGATATAAAGAAATAAAAATTCAACCATCAGTTTCAGGAGACATTCCCATCCAGTACTTTGGTAAAGTTGTGATAATGTCTGGGCACAGTGACCTGGAGACATATTGGGTTATTTTGACCTGATGGTTCTCAGAAATACTGTGCCATTAGTAATGATTTAGGATTTAGGATCTATTAAAGAAAATATATCCAGCATTTTATTCATTAGCTGTATGGTAGTGTATTTCTCAAAGGACCATAGACAACTAAAATCTGCCGATTTCAAAACTCATTATTAATTTAAATGTGTCCATAAAATTCCATATAGCATAAAAGTATATATATTTATTCAAATAATCACCTTATCAAGTCATATTATGGCTGCACATTTTTATGTAAGTGTTATAATGCAGCGGCATCAGATATTACAAACACTTAATAACACTGTCTGATTCCTTCAGACAGAAGGGTTACAAACCCAGTGTTTTTACACAGAAAGTAACCTTGGCCATTAAAACACCCCGGGAATAGCTGTTACAATACAAAACTAGTTAACACTTTATGTACGCCTCTGGTTACCACATACCATCCGGCTCTAGAAGTAATACGCAAAATATTTAAGGATTTATAGACACTTCTAACAGAGGACGAAGAATTAAAACATATACAGTGGTATCTTGGGTCTCAATCCGTTCTTGACGGTGTGTACCAAAAAGTTGAGAACAGAACTCCCATAGGGGTTTTATTAAACGCAATGAGTACCAAGGTAGTGCGATGAGTATCAAGGTTTTTGCTCATCCATACAGGTTGAGTATTGAAAACAGCTACACATAACAGCAAGACCTATAACATCTTGGTTCATATCCATGTACATCTGTAAAGAGAACACAGCTACACATAACAACAAGACCTATAACATCTTGGTTCATATCCATGTCTATCTGTAAAGAGAACACAGCTACACATAACAGCAAGACCTATAACATCTTGGTTCATATCCATGTACATCTGTAAAGAGAACACAGCTACACATAACAACAAGACCTATAACATCTTGGTTCATATCCATGTACATCTGTAGAGAGGACACAGCCCCACATAACAAGGTCTATGACATCAGGGGGTCATGTTCATGTACATCTGTAAAGTGGACACAGGCACTGATAACAACAAGACCTATAACATCATATGGTCATATTCATGCACATCCGCCAATGTGGTTTACAAAATACAATGTACTGTATGAGAAGGGGGCTGTTACATGGGGGGAAATCTGTACAAAAACTGTACCTAAGGATGAATCTGCACAGACTTTTTTTTAAAAAGCACATTGAAGACAGTTATTGTACCCCCTTCTTTATCCCCTAATATTAGAGCTAATTAATGACCCTACATAAAGTGAGTTACACAGAGAGAGGTCCTTTATACATAAGTTATGCTTAAAATATTCAGCTTTCAAGTTCAATTATGAAAAACTCCCACTATTAATGTTTTAATAACAACCAATTACAATTATGTTCATTTATATGGGTACTTTTCAATACAGCACTGGCAGTGACCATTGCTATATCCCTTTTAGCTATTATCACATAATTAAATGTTGTTTTCCGTTTTGCTCTTCCCATGACTTGTCCATGTCACCTGTGCAGGTTCGAGAGGGGTCAGAGAGATAACTTTGTTATGGAGATCGCAGATATTGCTCCACTTAAGAAGATGAGGATCCGTATCGATGGAAAGGGCAGCCGTCCTGAGTGGTTTCTTGAAAAGGTAAACTGTGTTCACTATTAGAATTAGAAGTGGATCTGCATTTACATTCCTCCTCTCCATGTCATATATTATCTATAAATTGTTAAATGACCATGGCACTCATTGCGAGCGTACTTTACAGGCCTTGCGATGGCTTTGCCGCTCATTGCCGGTTTTGGCAAGCCGCAACTTTCCTGCTTTGCAATGTTTGCTAATTGCGAGCCTCTCCCCCTCTGTACTAATGCTGTTTACCACACAATGCGAGGCTCTGCCCCCTCTGAACACCGTCGGCACTCATCACGAACCTCTCCTTCCGTCTGCTTAACGGGCCTTGGCGCTCATTGCAGACGTCATACAACTTTGGTGCTTTACAATGATCACCTTCGGCTCTCATGGCGAGCCTCTCCCCCTGTGTAGTTTAGGGGCCTCGCGATGAGTGTTACTGACTTGGATTAAGTGTTAATGGCTTGGGTTAAGTGTTACTGTCTTGCGTTAAGTGTTACTGGATTCAGGCTCTTTTTTACTGCCTTCGGCCTCGTTTTCATCCTTTTACGTTTTTTCGGCTGCCATTTTTTTTCTTGCTTCGGCAATTTTCTATTGTGAAAAAACGCCAAATATGCCTCAAATTAACTTGCAACCTCACTCAAAGGCTCCCTGGCTCTCCCCTGTGCTGTGTGTGAGTGTGTAAGTTAATTTGAGGCATATTTGGTGTTTTTTTTGGTCTTTCCAGTTCCGTGGTTTGGCCGTTAAATTCGGAATTTAGTGCAGCCCCACAACTGCCCGCAGTTGAATCCTCGTTCAAAGTCCTACGGGACTCAACACGAGCCCTGCAATGAGCTCCTTCTTCGCTCATTGCAGCCCCCGTTCAAAGTCCTGCGTGTCTTGCCATGAGTGCCTGCGGCGCGCATCGCAAGCCCTGCAATGAGCGCCTTTGGCGCTCATTGCAGCCCCCCTCATTGTAGTCCCCCATCAGCGCTCATCGCGAGCCCTGCATTGAGCACCTTTGGCGCTCATTGCAGCCCAAGTCTTACGTGCCTCGCAATGAGCCCTGCAATGAGGGCCTTTCGTAACATTCCTGAGCGTTACCAACAAACTCACAATTACGACAACTATATATGTAGCCTCCTCCCTAATAGGGTGTGTAGAGAAGTAGATCTGCTGGGAGCTAAGATGCTAACATGTAATGTATTTAAAGGCACGCTGATTTTATTGCTAATTAGTTGCTAATTCATTGCTAAATAAGTAAAAGCGTGCAGTGGCTCTTTAAAGGCATCAGTGTTTACAACATACCAGTTTTTCTCCTGAATTTGAAATATAGTATTCCATATTTTACTATATAATACAATTCCTCCACCTTAACATACTATTGATCTTGTAAAGGACAAAGCTCCATATGTGTTTGCACTTGTCAGATCATCCTGAAGAGCATGGCCACAGAGGAGGAGACCACCTTTACATATGAAGAATGGCTTTCCAAGACCAAGGGGGAGAAGAGGACACTGTCATGTGAAATGGCTGCCGTGATAGATGATGAGGAAATGGTGGACACCACAACCTACGTTATCCAAGTCAAGACTAGCGATGTCTCAGGTCTGTGAGAGTCTATATATTAAATAACACAACAAATGTTGTCATATAATGACTAGTGCAGGAGTAGTCATGAAGTAGGGCACCAAGCTTTTTTTTTTGCTGGGTGTGGTAATATATTTTTATTTTTAGAACATATTTTCTTATATATAATTAAGCTATGATTCTAAGTAAAGTAATACATTCTTAATAAGCTTATTTAAAAAGGAGTTCAAATATATAGCAAATGCTTATACGGTGGTCCAGCAGGATATAGGCCACCAAAGGAGTAACAAGAAGGCCCAGAGGAAAAGCAGAGCCAGGAAACAGTCCAGTGGTCAACAGTAGGCAAGTCCAGTAGACGGAGCCAAAGATTATTATTATCCACCATATTCTGTAGCACTATACAGGGGTTAAGTACAAGGAAAAACAATATTAACACAATGCAAAAGAATGGAGGCCCTGTGTTTGAGCTTAGAATCTAACATACATTGAGCTTTCCCCAAAGCACCGACACAATATTAAAAACTCGCAATCTTACAGTCTAAAGTTCTCTAAGGCGGGAGTGAGAGGAGGTGATAAGAGATGAAGAGAGCGGAAGGTTATTAGCAGAACAGAGAGGGCGGTTGGGGGGGTATTTTGAGACAAGAGCAGAGATATAAGAGAGTACACTGTTGTTGACATTAGGGTCATGATTTTTAAATATATTCTGTAGGCTATGGGAAGCCAGTGGAGTGACCGACAGAGAGGAGCTGCAGACACAGAGCTGAGTATGGTAGATGAGTCTAGTGGAGATATCCATTATGGATTGGAGTGGAGCAAGGAGCGAGTTGCAGTGTTCAAGACGAGATATGATGAGACAATGGATTTGAATTTTAGTTGTGTCTTGCAAGATCAGAGAGGTCCAGGAAATAAAGCCAAGTATTAGGGTGCCAGAGATAAGAGTGGACCAAGAACAACCAAATGTCATGACAGGAACAAACACTGAAGGTACAATGAAAATGTGACGCCAAGCAACATCCCTCAGTACAATTCTGTTTTCCAACTGGTGCACCAGAACTTGTCCATGTACCAAAATGGCATAACATCAGTGTGTGTGTGGTCACAGAACAGGGTAGACTAGACCACCTCCGTCAGACCTCCAGGGGTTCTATACCTCCTCCAGATCCCCAGGGGTTCTATACCTCCTCCAGATCCCCAGGGGTTATATACCTCCTCCAGATCTTCAGGGGTTCTATACCTCCTCCAGATATCCAGGGGTTCTATACCTCCTCCAGATCTTCAGGCATTCTATACCTCCTCCAGATCTCCAGGGGTTCTATACCTCCTCCAGATCTCTAGGGGTTCTATACCTCCTCCAGATCCCCAGGGGTTCTATACCGCCTCCAGATCTCCAGGGGTTCTATACCTCCTCCAGATCTTCAGGCATTCTATACCTCCTCCAGATCTCCAGGGGTTCTATACCTCCTCCAGATCTCTAGGGGTTCTATACCTTCTCCAGATCCCCAGGGGTTCTATACCTCCTCCAGATCCCCAGGGGTTCTATATCTCCTTCAGACCCCCAGGGGTTCTATACCTCTTCCAGATCTCCAGGGGTTCTATACCTCAGAGAGATGGTCTCTTACTGGTTAGTATGAGATACAGCACAGCAAGTACAGCAGATTACGTGTCTTCATGAGCTGCAGAGTGCAAACCCAAGCAGCACTTCTTAGTAAAATAAAGCCCATAAAAGTAAATAGATGCACAGGTATATTATATACCTAGTAACATCCAGGAACCTTCCGTATCACTTTAAGGTACCCATTATTAGGATGTAAATGTGTTGTTTAAGCTGTCCGTGTATACGCTGCTGGCACCAAGGGCATTTCCTGCTGCAGGACTTGCTGACACCAAACTCCAAGTTCATTATCACAAAGGGTAATTATATTGATTTGGAAGAGCTGGCCTGACATTTTCGTTAGTCTAATTAGAGGAGCGGAGTCTGCAGCTCTTGCAATAAGTTCTGCCAAGAAGAGATGTTTAACTGGTATTGTCCTGTTTTGCTTGTTACAACACAGTGCCCCCAAACAGATGGCATTTTCAGGGCGAGGTTTACTTTGCCTTCTGTTGTACGCTAATATTTTGGACCGTTACTCTGTTTAGTTACCATCCAAGATGATTTGGACTCCCCTTTAAAGGGACTCTGTGACCCCAAAATTGTTCCTTTAGGTCCAAGTTTGGTCCTGGTGAATAGTACACAGGCCTATTTTTGAGTATATCCCAGGCTTGACCTAGGTTCACCGCCCATCAGGACCGAACTTGGACACTCCGGCTTTAGGTTATTCTTAAAGAGAATGAAAAACTGGCTACACAGTGCTACCTTTGTTCTCAACCTTAATTTGTTCCAGACGGCATGTTGAGTACCTAAAAGGTTGAGAACCAAACTCTCGTAAGGAGTAATGTAAATTGATTTTCGCAAACACAATGAGTACCAAGCTAGTACGATGAGTACCAAGTTTTTTTCCTCATCCAGACAGGTTAAGTATTGACAATGTTGAGTTCTGAGGAGGTTGAGAACAAAAGTACCACTGTATGTTGTGGTATCCATTTTGTTCTAAAGAGAGTCAATCTCGGTTAATTCCATGTTGTTGTTGCTCCTCTATTTATATGCAAATGGGTGCCTGACACAAATGAATTAGCTGCTGTGAAGTGCTAATTATTATTACAGTCTGCTTGTCTGTCTTTATAATGGACAAAATAAAGACCCCCAATGTTTTCTGGCAGTTAGACCCCTCTCCCACCTTTATCAGGTGCTCTGAGCCGCACATTAGCATACATTAGCCGCATGTTAGCATACAGGAGCTTCACATTAGCATACAGGTGCCGCACATTAGCATACATTAGCCGCACATTAGCATACAGGTGCCGCACATTAGCATACAGGAGCCGCACATTAGGATACAGGAGCTTCACATTAGCATACAGGAGCCACACATTAGTATACATTAGCCGCACATTAGCATACAGGTGCCGCACATTAGCATACAGGAGCCGCACATTAGGATACAGGAGCTTCACATTAGCATACATTAGCCGCACATTAGTATACATTAGCCGCACATTAGCATACAGGTGCCGCACATTAGCATACAGGACTCACACATTACCATACAGGACCCGCACATAGGAGTCGCAAAATTCTGAATATTTCTGAAATGTTTTACTTTAGAGAAAACTGTTAGTACAATGTAAAACCAGTATTTAATGCTTTTTAAAATTAAATCAACTTCCTGCTGGGGTCGAGTCCCTTTAAATTGCCCAGTCTAGTAGTTAAAAATAGGGTTCATTTTATTTATTTTTAATTTGAATAAAGTCAATACAGTTTTTAAAGCTTACATTTGAACTTTAAAGTTGCAGACTGTTTGTCTCCACCCCCTGTTAAGTGTACAGGGAGTAAGAAAGGATCTGCCACCAAGGAGGTTTTCTGATTTTTTGTCTGACCAGGTTTTCCTGTAGTGGTCACTTCCTCTGCCCAGTAGGTTGTTCTGAGAGCAATCCTTATATACAGTGAGGAAGATACAGTGATCTTTTAAATATAAAGTTGTGCTCAAAAGCCCTGGCAGAAATTGTGAAATTTGGTCATTTATTTTGAAAATATGACAGGAAATAAAAATATTTTATTGAAGGATAGTGATCATATGAAGCCATTTATTATCACATAGTTGTTTAAATCATCACATTTTTAAATCATAATAACAGAAATTACCCAAATGGCCCTGATCAAAAGTTTACATACCCTTGAATGTTTGGCCTTGTTACAGACAAACGAGGTGACACATACAGGTTAAAATGGCAATTAAAGGTTCATTTCCCACACCCGTGGCTTTTTAAATTGCAATTAGTGTCTGTGTATAAATAGTCAATAAGTTTGTTAGCGCTCATGTGGATGCACTGAGCAGGCTAGATTCTGAGCCATGGGAAACAGAAAAGAACTGTCAAAAGATCTGCGTAACAAAGTAATAGAGCTTTATAAAGATTGAGAAGCATATAAAAAGATATCCAAAACCATGAAAATGCCAGTCAGTACTGTTCAATCACTTATTAAGAATTGGAAAATTCAGGGATTTCTTGATACCAAGCCAAGGAAGGTAGACCAAGAAAGATTTCAGCCACAACTGCCAGAAGAATGGTTCGGAATACAAAGAAAAACCCACCGGTAACCTCAGGAGAAATACAGGCTGCTCTGGAAAAAGACGGTGTGGTTGTTTCAAGGAGCACAATACGACGATACTTGAACAAAAATTAGCTGCATGGGCAAGTTGCCAGAAAGAAGCCTTTACTGCGCCCATGCCACAAAAAAGCCCAATTACAATATGCCCGACAACACCTTGACACGCCTCACAGCTTCTGGCACACTGTAATTTGGGGTGACGAGACCAAAATAGTGCTTTATGGTCACAATCATAAGCACTATGTTTGGAGAAAGGTCAACAAAGCCTATAGTTAAAAGAATACCATCCCCACTATAAAGCATGGTGGTGGCTCACTGATGGTTTTTTTTGGGGGGAGCTCTAAAGTCACCGGGAATCTTGTGAAAATTGATGGCAAGATGAATGCAGCAGTTTGTCAGAAAATTCTGGCAGACAATTTGCATTCTTCTGCACTGAGGCTGCGCATGGGACGCTCTTGGACTTTCCAGCATGACAATGACCCTAAGCACAAGGCCAAGTCGACCCTCCAGTGGTTACAGCAGAAAAAGGTGAGAGTTGTGGAATGGCCATCACAGTCTCCTGACCTTAATATCATCGAGCCACTCTGGGGAGATCTCAAACGTGCGGTTCTTGCAAGATGACCAAAGACTTTACATGACCTGGAGGCATTTTGCCAAGACGAATGGGCAGCTATACCACCCGCAAGACTTAGGGGCCTCATAGACAACTGTTACAAAAGACTGCACGCTGTCATTGATGCTAAAGGGGGCAATACACAGTATTAAGAACTAAGGGTATGCAAACTTTTGAGCACAACTGTATGTGGGGACAGCAGTACCAGGGCCGGATTTACATCTCTCGCATCCCTAGGCACAGCAGCTTTGTCCCTCTTGCAACTCTCAAGTTCCAGGCATTTGCCCTCTAGTGGGGAGTCTGTGAACTTTATTTCCTTTTTTATGCCAATGAACATTTTGAAGTGTGAAATGAGGAGCCCTTTACAGGGAAGTGCTCTTACATGGCTGCCTAGTTGGCCTAATGAGAAATCTGGTAATATACGAAAACATAACCCTATTGCTAATGTAAGTGTCTGTGTCTTACAGGAGCGGGTACTGATGCCAATGTGTTCCTGATTCTCTTCGGAGAGAACGGGGACTCTGGGACCCTGGCACTGAAACAGTCCAATAACTCCAACAAGTTTGAGAGGAATCAGATGGACGTCTTCAGATTTCCAGAATTGCTGAGTCTGGGAGATCTGTGCAAGGTGCGGGTCTGGCACGACAACTCAGGTAAGATGGCACAGCCTGGCACAGGAGCATCTAAAGGAGCTCAATTGTTTATATTAATATACCTTCCCATTGGCTGCTTTGATTTTCTCATTAAAAGGATATGGAAAGTTGATGGATATTACTAGACATATACTATCACTGTGTATCTATTTACTTTATGTATTTTATTTCATTAAGAAGTGCTTATGAGCTCTGTTTTTATTGCCTAAAATCAAACAAATAGTCCTTGTAGGTGGGTCTGCCCACTGCAGTGTATGTAGACACAGACTCTTTAGGGCTGGATGTGCAGTGTAGTGTCCTAGCCTATCAGGGAGCATGCCTCAGCATGTTGCTGAGAGACGTCACTGATTGGTTAGTATGATACGCAGCACAGAATGTACAGCAGAGTTTGTGTCTTCATTAGCTGCAGAGGGCAGACCCATGCAGAGACTATTTGTTTGATTTTAGCCAGTAATAACAGAGCTCATAAGCTCTTTTTAATAAAAAAAAAGTACATAAAAGTAAATAGATAAAAAGGGATTTTATATACTTAGTAAAATCCAGAAAACACATCTCTCTGTAGTCTAATTTTCATAATATGTTATTTTAAAGAACTAGTACTAGTAATTATGGGTAATCATGGTAAGCTGGGCACCTCCATGCTTATCTCCCCCTACCTGCTTCTTGTCATGTAAGTTTGAACCTTGAAGGCTGAGATTATCCCATTGATCAATTGATAAATGACTTATCAGCGTAGGGGGAGTCTTTATAAGACAACATTGGAGATGACCAAGATTACATATAACTGCATATATAAAAATAAAACAATGTTTATTTTTTATATTTTAATTATTCTAATCTAATTATTTTAAATATTGTATGTTTTCTAAAAATAGCAGTGCTTCTCAGGGGTTTGAGATATAGAAAGGGGGCGGTGGGCAAGCTAGAGAATGAAAAAATAATAATAGGGGGTTTTGTAAAAATATTTTATGCTTGGCTCTGGTACCAACTCACTCAGTTCCCATCCTCAAGACTCCTTCCCATAACAGCTTAAAACATGCACAGACCAATTTCTTGGAGGGTAGGGGTGTTTCACCTTTGATTATTACAATATAAAAATAAATGACACAGCTGATTCATTACACCACCCACACCACTGGATTGTGGTATGGGGCACAGATTTTAATGGCCCAGGGCAGCATAAAACCTAGATACACCCATGATATATCTTGATATATCTTGATATATCTTATGATATATCTTATTATTTAAGAAATCTGCATAGGGATCTTACTGCAAAGCATATCTAGCAGGGGGTGCACTACGGGATCCTTATGACTTTTTATTTTATAGTTTTGTGCACTTTGTTACATAGTTACATACAGTAGTAACTGAGGTTCAAAAAATACTTTTAGCCCATCGAGTTCAGCCTTTTAAGATCTCCTCTGATCTGCAATATGCAGATTGGTTGTTAATTGATCCAGAAGAAGCAAACAGAAAAAAAAAACAAAGTGAAACTTTGCCAATTGTCTCAAAAGGGGAAAAAATTCCTTCCTGACCCCAGATACTGGCGATCGGATTCCTCCCTGGATCAATACTCCCTCTAATTATTTAGGATAACCATGAATACCCTTTTTTATTTTAGAATATATCCAGTCCCCTTTTAAAGTTATCTATCAAATCCGCTGTCACCACCTCCTCTGGTAGAGAATTCCACAGCTTAATCACCCTTACTGTGAAGAACCCTTTTCTTTCTTTAAGGTGGAATCTTTTTACTTCTAATCTCAAAGGATGTCCACTTGTCAGTTGAAAACCTTTTGGCACAAAAAGCTCACTTTACAAAGCCTTGTATTGACCCTGGATATATTTATATAAGGTAATCATATCTCCTCTTAGACACCTTTGTTCTAGTCTGGTTATTCTTTCTTCATAACTTAGCCCCTCCATTCCTCTTATTAGTTTTGTTGCCCTTCTCTGTACTTTTTCCATCTCTAAAATGTCCCTTTTATGAAGTGGTGCCCAAAATTGTCCTCCATATTCCAAATGAGGGCGTACTAGAGATTTGTATAGTGGTAGAATTATATTTGCTTCCCTTGCTTCTATACCCTTCTTAATACATGCTAATATTTTATTTGCCTTTGCAGCCGCTGCTTGGCATTGAGCACTGTTACCTAGGCGGTTGTCCACAAGCACTCCCAAATCCCTTTCAATATCCGATACCCCTAGATTTGCTCCATTAAGATTATAAATTGCATGGCTATTTTCCCTTCCCAGATGCATAACATTTATTTGTATTAAATCTCATCTGCCATTTAGATGCCCATTCCTCTAATTTATGCAAATCCCTTTGGTGGGAAAGTACATCATTATCTGATTTAATTACCTTGCACAACATTGTGTCATCAGCAAAAATGGAGACTACTTTCCAATCCTACCTCTAAGTCATTAATAAATAAGTTAAAAAGGAGACAACCTATTACTGAACCCTGAGGAACCCCACTTACCACATTAGTCCCATTTTTTAGCCAGCTCTTGATGCAGTAGCAGATATTTACTGCAATTCCTGCATCCCTTAGTTTGCACAATAGTCTTCCATGTGACACTGTATCAAAAGCCTTCGCAAAATCCAAAAAGACTACATCCACTGAGTTGCCTTGATCCAGGTTCCTACTAACCTCCTCATAGAAATTAATTAGATTTGTTTGCCATGACCTATCCCTCATAAATCCATGTTGACTACTATTTATAATCCTGTTCAAATAGACATATTCTCGTACTTTATATTATCCCTTATTAACCCTTCTAAAAGCTTCCCCACTACAGAAGTGAGGCTCACTGGTCTATAATTCCCCGGATTTGCTCTTGCTCCCTTCTTAAATATAGGTATCACCTCTGCTTTTCTCCAGTCATCTGGTAGAGACTCTGTGTTGAGTGAATCTTGAAAAAATAGATATAATGTTTTGGCTATTACAGAACCCAGTTCCCTCAGTACCATTGGATGTATTCCATCAGGACCTGGGGCTTTATTAACATTTATTTTTCCAATTCTCATATTGCAGTGCACGTGGACAGTTGTCGGACGCCACACAAATTCTAGACATATTGAAAAATTGGAGAACATTCAGTCTCTAAAATCATTGGCACTAATATAAATATGTAAATTTTACTGAAATTAGCATGTTCCCCAAGCATTTCAGGTCTTTTTCTCTCACTCCCACTCTCTGTCAAAATCTTGTTGTGTAGGCTACCAGTACGTCTGTGAGTCTAAGATTCCAGATCAAGTATAGAAAAGATAACCTGGAGAACAGGTTTACTAAATGGGCCAGCCGTACTAAACAGTATTTTGCTGGGAAAACAATACAGTTCATTAATTATGCTATGAGGCATATTTACTAAGTGGGAAACCTCTCACATTCTGATCACTACAGAGTACATAGAGATGTCACAAGAGGGGCCCAAAATGATTTTGCCTATATATATATATATATATATATATATATATATATATATATATATTTATATTTATATATATATATATATATATATATATATATATATATATACATATACACACACACATATATATGTCAGTATGTATATGTGTATATATATATATATATATATATATATATATATATACATACAGTCAGGTCCATAAATATTGGGACATGGACACAATTATAATCTTTTTGGCTCTATACACCACCACAATGGATTTGAAATGAAACAAACAAGATGTGCTTTACCTGCAGACTTTCAGCTTTAATTTGAGGGTATTTACATCCAAATGAGGTGAACGCTGTAGGAATTACAACAGTTTGTATATGTGCCTCCCACTTTTTAAGGGACCAAAAGTAATGGGACAATTGGCTGCTCAGCTGTTCCATGGCCAGGTGTGTGTTATTCCCTCATTATCCCATTTACAAAGAGCAGATACAAGCTCCAGTGTTCATTTCAAGTGTGCTATTTGCATTTGTTCCTGTTAACCCTCAATATGAGATCCAAAGAGCTGTCACTATCAGTGAAGCAAGCCATCATTAGGCGGAAAAAACAAAACAAACCCATCAGAGAGATAGCAAAAACATTAGGTGTGACCAAATCAACTGTTTGGAACATCCTTAAAAAGAAATAACGCACTGGTGAGCTCAGCAACACCAAAAGGCCCGGAAGACCACGGAAAACAACTGTGGTGGATGACCAAAGAATTATTTCCCTGGTGAAGAAAACACCCTTCACAACAGTTGGCCAGATCAAGAACACTCTCCAGGAGGTAGGTGTATGTGTGTCAAAGTCAACAATCAAGAGAAGACTTCACCAGGGTGAATACAGAGGGTTCACCACAAGATGTAAACCATTGGTGAGCCTCAAAAATAGGAAGGCCAGATTAGAGTTTGCCAAACAACATCTAAAAAAGCCTTCACAGTTCTGGAACAACATCCTATGGACAGATGAGACTAAGATCAACTTATACCAGAGTGATGGGAAGAGAAGAGTATGGAGAAGGAAAAGAACTGCTCATGATCCAAAGCATACCACCTCATCAGTGAAGCATGGTGGTGGTAGTGTCATGGCGTGGGCATGTATGGCTGCCAATGGAACTGGTTCTCTTGTATTTATTGAAAATGTGACTGCTGACAAAAGCAGCAGGATGAATTCTGAAATGTTTCAGGCAATATTATCTGCTCATATTCAGCCAAATGCTTCAGAACTCATTGGACGGCGCTTCACAGTGCAGATGGACAATGACCCGAAGCATACTGCAAAAGCAACCAAAGAGTTTTTTAAGGGAAAGAAGTGGAATGTTATGCAATGGCCAAGTCAATCACCTGATCTGAATCCGACTGAGCATGCATTTCACTTGCTGAAGACAAAACTGAAGGGAAAATGCCCCAAGAACAAGCAGGGACTGAAGACAGTTGCAATAGAGGTCTGGCAGAGCATCACGAGGAATGAAACCCAGCGCCTGGTGATGTCTATGCGTTCCAGACTTCAGGCTGTAATTGACTGCAAAGGATTTGCAACCAAGTATTAAAAAGTGAAAGTTTGATTTATGACTGTTAATCTGTCCCATTACTTTTGGTCCCTTAAAAAGTGGGAGGCACATATACAAACTATTGTAATTCCTACACCGTTCACCTGATTTGGATGTAAATACCCTCAAATTAAAGCTGAAAGTCTGCATTTAAAGCACATCTTGTTTGTTTAATCATATCCATTGTGGTGGTGTATAGAGCCCAAAAGATTATAATTGTGTCGATGTCCCAATATTTACGGACCTGACTGTATATATCCCTCACATTTTTGTAAATATTTGATTATATCTTTTCATGTGACAACACTGAAGAAATGACCCTCTGCTACAATGTAAAGTAGTAAGTGTACAGCCTGTGTAACAGTGTAAATGTGCTGTCCCCTCAAAATAACTCAACATACAGCCATTAATGTCTAAACTGTTGGCAACTAAAGTGAGTACACCCCTAAGTGGAAATGTCCAAATTGGGCCCAAAGTGTCAATATTTTGTGTGGCCACCATTATTTTCCAGCACTGCCTTAACCCTCATGGGCATGGAGTTCACCAGAGCTTCACAGGTTGCCACTGGAGTCCTCTTCCACTCCTCCATGATGACATCACGGAGCTGGTGGATGTTAGAGACCTTGCACTCCCCCACCTTCCATTTGAGGATGCCCCACAGATGCTCAATAGGGCTTAAGTCTGGAGACATGCTTGGCCAGTCCATCACCTTTACCTTCAGCTTCTTTAGCAAGGCAGTGGTTGTCTTGGAGGTGTGTTTGGGGTCGTTATCATGTTGGAATACCGCCCTGCGGCCCAGTTTCCAAAAGGGAGGGGATCATGCTCTGCTTCAGTATGTCACAGTACATGTTGGCATTCATGGTTCCCTCAATGAACTGTAGCTCCCCAGTCATCACATTCAATCACTCACAAAATCTTGTCACTTTCACCTAAAAAAATATATACAAAATACTCCACTACCTTACACTTATTCACTCTCTCATCATATCTCGCCTCGATTACTGCAACTCTCTCCTTGCTGGCCTTCCTATCACCCGTCTTTCTCCACTCCAATCCATTATGAACGCCTCCGCTAGACTCATCTACCATACTAAACGATCAGTGTCTGCAGCTCGTCTCTGTCAATCACTCCACTGGCTTCCCATAGCCTCTAGAATACAATTCAAAATCATTACCCTAACAAATAAAGCCCTCCACAATAGTGCACCCTCCTACATCTCTGGTCTCATCCCAAAATACACTCACACCCACCCTCTTCGCTCAGCCAATGATCTTCTTCTCTCCTCCTCTTTCATCACCTCCTCTCCTCTCATCTTCAATACTTTTCTCGTGCTGCCCCTATTCTTTGGAACTCCTTACTCGCTTCACCAGACAATCTTCCTGCCTCAAATACTTCAAAATCTCTTTAAAAATGAATTTATTCAAAAAACTTATACTTGTACCTAACCCCTGTATTGCGCTGCGGAATATGTTGGCGCATTATAAATAAAGGATAATAATAATCAAATAAAGGTGGGGGAGTGCAAGGTCTCTAACATCCACCAGCTCCGTGATGTCATCATGGAGGAGTGGAAGAGGACTCCAGTGGCAACCTGTGAAGCTCTGGTGAACTCCATGCCCATGAGGGTTAAGGCAGTGCTGGAAAATAATGGTGGCCACACAAAATATTGACACTTTGTGCCCAATTTGGATATTTCCACTTAGGGGTGTACTCACTTTTTTTGCCAACGGTTTAGACATTAGTGGCTGTGTGTTGAGTTATTTTGAGGGGACAGTAAATTTACACTATTATACAGGCCGTACACTCACTACTTTACATTGTAGCAGAGGGGCATTTCTTCAGTGTTGTCACATGAAATTATATAATAAAATATTTACAAAAATGTGAGGGGTGTACTTACTTTTGTGAGATACATATACATATATATATATATATATATATTGCTCCGTGGCCTTATATCCACTGGTTCCGCCACTGCTGACCTCAATGACCCTTTAATATAGTGCTTTTTGCTATAAACAGCTATTCATTATCATACTGAAGCAATAACTGAAGCAATAACTCTGCCAAAAAAAAGTCTTTATCTTTTCCATTAGCTGTGAATATTTTGGATGCGGCCGCGTTTAGGGAGCCGGGTCCCGTGTGTGCGTGTTTGTGCTTGATAAGCTGAATGCCGCAGATAAAGTGAAGCCGTCTCTGTACTTGTTGGGCGATAAATCCCAGCTGGATCACACGGCTTTACATAGTGTAACTGTCCATGCGTGTAACACAAAGTGCTTCTACATATAGGACCACCGCTGCACCCCCTCTGCATATGAGTTAATGATCAATATATCTCAGCATCTGTCACGACCCAGGGGAGGGGGTCCGAATCAGCTCCAGAATTCTCCTGCCTTTCTACAAGAATCCCCCCTTGAAGTGGATGGGTTTCTTATTCCAGGACCATCAGGATGCAGAACAGGGATCAAGGGGTTAAAAATAACAGATGTTATACCCTCTAAATAAAAGAGAGACCACCATGAGTTTCCTAAAAGAGTCTTTATTGGGGAAAGTTGGGACATTTATAGGCAAAAAGAACAATACAACTTTGGTTCAACTAATAAACATGATTAAATTACCTGCCCTTAACTGGTTATCTAAATCAGCCTATCCCTCAGCAACATTCTGCAAAGTGCTGCTGAGACATGGTCCCTGATAGGCTATGACACTACACTACACATCCAGCCCTACAGTGTCTGTGTCTGCAAACGCTGAAGTGGGCAGAGCCATAGAGGGACTATTTCATGCTTTTTGGCAGTAAAAACAGAATTCTTTATTGCTTCTTAATAAAATAAAGTACATAAAAGTAAATAGAAATGTATATTATATATCTAGTAAAACCCAGAAATCTTACATATCCATTTAATGAAAACTCAAAAGTATCCGATCGTTTTACAAAACCATCTGATGGAGGTCCTACACAATGTCTGAACATACAGCATCATTGATGAAGGTCCTACACAATGTCTGAACATACAGCATCATTGATGAAGGTCTACACAGTGTCTGAACATACAGCATCATTGATGAAGGTCCTACACAATGTCTGAACATACAGCATCATTGATGAAGGTCCTACACCATTTCTGAACATACAGCATCATTGATGAAGGTCTACACAATGTCTGAACATACAGCATAATTGATGAAGGTCTACACAGTGTCTGAACATACAGCATCATTGATGAAGGTCTACACAATGTCTGAACATACAGCATCATTGATGAAGGTCTACACAGTGTCTGAACATACAGCATCATTGATGAAGGTCCTACACAATGTCTGAACATACAGCATCATTGATGAAGGTCATACCCATTTCTGAACATACAGCATCATTGATGAAGGTCTACACAGTGTCTGAACATACAGCATCATTGATGAAGGTCCTACACAATGTCTGAACATACTGCATCATTGATGGAGGTCCTACACTGTCTGAACATAAAGCATCATTGATGAAGGTCCTACACAATGTCTGAACATACAGCATCATTGATGAAGGTCTACACAATGTCTGAACATACAGCATCATTGATGAAGGTCCTACACAATGTCTGAACATACAGCATCATTGATGAAGGTCTGCACAATGTCTGAACATACAGCATCATTGATGAAGGTCCTACACAATGTCTGAACATACAGCATTATTGATGAAGGTCCTACACTGTCTGAACATACAGCATCATTTATGAAGGTCCTGCACAATGTCTGAACATAGAGCATCATTGATGAAGGTCCTACACAATGTCTGAACATAGAGCATCATTGATGAAGGTCCTACACAATGTCTGAACATACAGCATCATTGATGAAGGTCCTACACAATGTCTGAACATACAGCATCATTGATGAAGGTCCTACACAATGTCTGAACATACAGCATCATTGATGAAGGTCCTACACTGTCTGAACATACAGCGTCATTGATGAAGGTCCTACACAATGTCTGAACATACAGCATCATTGATGAAGGTCCTACACAATGTCTGAACATACAACATCATTGATGAAGGTCCTACACAATGTCTGAACATACAGCATCATTGATGAAGGTCCTACACAATGTCTGAACATACAACATCATTGATGGAGGTCCTACACAATTTCTGAACATACAGCATCATTGATGAAGGTCCTACACAATGTCTGAACATACAGCATCAACGATGGAGGTCCTACACAATGTCTGAACCTACAGCATCAATGATGGAGGTCCTACACAATGTCTGAACCTACAGCATCATTGATGGAGGTCCTACACAATGTCTGAACATACAGCATCAATGATGGAGGTCCTACACAATGCCTGGACATACAGCATCAATGATGAAGGTCCTACACAAGGCCTGGACATACAGCATCAATGATGAAGGTCCTACACAATGTCTGAACATACAGCATCAATGATGAAGGTCTACACAATGTCTGAACATACAGCATCATTGATGAAGGTCCAAGTATCTCTGGTGAACATGCAATTATTTTTGTTTCAGACATTTATAGTTCTCTGATGAACAAAACCTATAAGGGAGATAAAGCCATGTCTGTTGACTGTACAAGCTCCTCATGTGCATCCAATAGAGATGCAAGCAATTTTGAATCACTGAGGAAGGTCTAAGATATTTGTTACTGGTGCCATAATTATATTAACATAACTAGAACTATAGGCCAGTGCGGTGTAGTCATGTGTAAAGGCAACCTATGTGTTGTGGTCCATGATGAGACTTAGGTTAGTTATATAGACTGATGGACCATAACTACAACATTGCCACAGGGTATAATACATCTATGGGATAGTGACCCCCAACAAGCCCTGTAAAATAATTAAAGGGATATGGAAGGTTCCTGAATTGTACTAGGCATATAAAATCCCTGTGTATGTATTCACTTTTATGTACTTTATTTTATTAAGAAGTGCCTAAAAGCTTTGTTATTATTGCCTGAAATCATACAAAAAGTCCCTGTATGGGCCTGCCCATTGCTGCATATGCAGACACAGACTCTGTAGGGCTGGATGTGCAGTGTAGTGTCAGGGACCGCATCTCAGCAGAATGTTGTTGAGAGATGGTCACTGACTAGTCAGTATGAGACACTGCACCACAAGTTCTACACAGTTTGCATTACGTGAGCTGCAGAGGGCAGACTCATACAGGGACTATTTGCCTAAAATCCAACAAATAGTCCCTGTTTGGGTCTGCCCACTGCAGTCTATGCAGACACAGACTCTGTAGTACTTGTTGTGCAGTGTCTCATACTAACCAATCAGTGACCACCTCTAAGTAACATGCTGCAAAGATTTTTTCCCTCATAGGCTAAGACACTACACTGCACATGCAGGCCTACAGATTCTGTATCTGAATACGCTGCAGTGGGCAGACCCGTACAGGGACTATTTGTAGGATTTTAGGTAGGAAAAACAGAGCTTATATGCACTTCTTAATAAAAAAAAGGGTCCTTTCCGCCGCCAACCGCTAGATGGCACTGCCAATTTTCTGACTGTGCTGCACAATGTATACAAGGCGTTCCAACAGAAGAGGCCTTGAGCTATGAGAGGCGCACCGAGGCCCTCGAGGGCCGAGTGAACGCGCAGAACATAGGGATGGCCACACTGTCTATTCAGCGCCGTCGAGTTGCGCCACGTCGGAGGGTGGAATAATTTTTGCCTTCTATCAAACCACACAAAGCCATCTAGTGGCTGCTTCAAGGTACTGCAGCGGTCAGTGCTGCGCTTACACAACGGGATAGATCCAAATAAAGTATATAAGTAAATTGATTCACAGGGATCTTATTTACCTAGTAAAAGCTGTCCATATCCCTTTAATGACTCCTTGACTAAAAGCACGGCTCACCTTTTAGCTTAAAGCACGTATAATACTGTAAAAGTCACATGATGGGAATAATATTTTTATATATTGATTTTTTCCCACAAGAAATACATAAAACTAGGAAATCACAAATGAATTGTATGCGTCTGAATAAATAATGCTGGATACCGAGAGCACAAAGCTCATGTTCTTCTATCACGTCCTCTCCTAATTAGTGCGACTTGTCAGGCCCGCCGTATGACGACCTTATATATGTTTCAGTCATCTTTCTGGCTGCACAGAGGACTTTTTATGCAAGTAATTGCATCAGTTTCATCTGACGGCTTACACAGTATGCCCAGGGCTATTAGCCGACAACTGGCCGTTCACTGGAACAAAAAAGCACAATGGCTGCTGGTTTAGTTCTAACACCTAACGAAGCCCAAATATATGGAATAAATTCAACATTTTCAGCTCTCCAAAAATGGTGCAGCGCTCTGCATGGTATATAAGTATAAATATATATATACTAGAGTCGGTACCCATAATACATGTTGGTGTGAGTTAATTTCATTGGGAAGTTAGCTGCAAAGTAGAAAATGTAATTGATAGAACATTTATTGGAATGTGAAAATATAATACAATACAATCTTTATTTTCATGTATTTCCTTTCTTCTTGTTTTCTTCTTTTTTGAATTTTCCTTTTTAATTATTGTTTTATTCTTTATTTTATCTTTCTCTCTCCTCTCCTTTGCTCTTCTTTTCCCCTTTCTATCTCCGCTCCCCTCCCCTTTTCTTTCACTTTTTTTCCTCTGTCACTCTCATTTCTCTCTCTTCTCCCCTAACTCTCTCCTTTCCTCTATCCTCTCCCTTCTCCTTCTCTCTCTCTTCTCCACTCATTTCCTCTTCCTTCTCTATCTCCTTTTCTGTCTTTGCTCTCCTTTCTCTCTCTCCTTTCCCCTGTCTCTCTTCTCCACTATCCTATCCTCTCTCCCTTTTTCTGTCTTTTCTTATCCTTCTCTTTCTCTCCTTTCCTGCATCTCTCTTCTCCACTGTAATTTACTCTCTCTTCACTCTCTCTCTTATTTTATGTCTCTCTCTGCTTTCCTCATTTCTCTCTCCTCTCCCTCCTTTCTGTCTTTGCTGTCCCTTCTTTTTCTCACCTTTCCCCTCTCTATTTTTTCCACTCTCCTTTCCTCTCTCCTCAACCTTTTCTTTCTCTCCTTTCTGTCTTATGCCTCCTTCTCTCTCCCCTTTCCTCTCCCTCTTCTCTTTGGTCTCATTCTCTCTCCTTACCTCTCTCTTCTCCTTTCTCTCTTTCCCTTTCTGTCTTTGCTCTCTCTTCTCTCTCTCTCCTTTGCCCCTCTCTATTCTCCAATCTCCTTTCCTCTCTCCTCTGCCTTCTCTCTCTCCTTATATTTCTTTGCTCTCTTTTTCTCTTTTTTCGCCTCTCCCTCTGCCCCCTCAGCTGACGTGGTGGGGACTGGACTATGATATGGTGGGGTTGGGTCTACAGAGCACTACAGACATGGTAGGGAGAGTCTTTGATATGGTAGGGGCAGGATATGACGTCAGCATTACTAACACTATAAGATATATATAATATATATATATCAATGACCCTTGACATTTGTGGGGGCTCCGTTCGCGGGGGCCCAGCAAATTCAGAAAAATTGAATAACAAAACTTGGGTAAATAGTAAGTTTCCCGGTCTGATGTCCCTCAGGAAGGGGTCGAGGAGTGCGTGGAACTCATCCCAAGAAGGAAAGGCTGATTCCGGGCTGTCCGCGAGGACCCAAGTGTCCTTTTCGGGCAAGGTGGTAGGGTTTAGTGTCCCTCAAAGGAGGGTTCAATGGCTATGATGGAAATCTTGCGTTAAAACAAGAAAGACCACAAATCTGAAACCAGCAAATGTGAAGGGTTGTCTGTATATATATTAATACATTGCAATGATCTGTATATTACTAAATTGGCAAAGGAACTGACATAGTACCAAAACTTGATGATATCAGCAACCCTGAAACTAGACAATTATATTAAGTTATCAGCCATGCTGAACAAAAATGGTGATGCGGAGGAAACATAAAACCGATTCTAATAGTGGGTTCACAGGCTGTGAGTATTTTCTGTCCTTAAAATGTGTCCTTAAAATGAGCTAATTATATTAGGTGTCTTTTTTAACCCATTTCATGGTGATGAAGCCTTGGGCTTAAAGGTCCACAAAAGACGCCATATGTGCTCTGCACCATTAGATAGAGGGTAAAAAAGTGTGTGGAACAAGTGTTTTCCTTTTAAACCTGATACTGAATTCATGGAGTTATGAATAATAGAAGTCAGGCTATTTCAGTGTTTTCCCGCTGCCTGAATAAGTAATTAACTCTTCACAGTTGTAACAAATATTAATTAGAATCAAGTGTAGAAACTTGGAATGAATCTACGGCTAAGTGATTTACATATACGGGCCTCACATGCGAGCCTCTACCCACCTCTATTTTACGGGCCTTCTGTACTCATTGCGAGCCTTCCCTGTTGTCTCTTTCCTCCCTCTCCCTTCCCTTGTGTCTCTTTCCCCCTTCTCCCTCCCCTGTGTCTCTTTCCGACCCTCTCCCTCCCCTGTGTCTCTTTCCCTCCTCTCCCCTGTCTCCCTTCCCTGTGCTTCTTTTGCCATTTACGCGGTTTGAAAACATTTGCGGGCTTGGTGAAATTGATAAATTTCCCCAAGCCCACAAAGTGCCTCTGAGTTACGGGCTTTTTAAGGGGGACAACTATACATGTGATATATATATATATCTTTACATCGCTCATATATATACGGTAGATTTGGATCATATCAGCGGTGTCAGTGAAGCATTAATTATAGGCCAGACTAGGAGAACAGACTGTATTAAAGGGCTCTTTATGTCTTAAACGCGTCAGTTCTGCTTTCATTAAAACTCCCGGTAGCCATCTGTTTTTTACTGACAAATACAGGCATGAAATTCATTTTTAATGCAATGATTTTTAATGAGAGTTAAATCTTGTCATTTGGGGTTTGTGTCTCACAATCCGCACCAGCTGGAACCCGTCTGTTCGGTTCGCGTTTTCCTAATGATGGTAATGGCGGAGGTGCATCTGGTGTAATTATACGGCACCGTGATACATTGAGCTATTGACTGGGGCAATATTGTAGTAATGTGTCAGCCAGCAGGTGGGGAGGAAGTAATAGATTATCTCTGTAGTATTCAAAATGATGGTAGACGTGTTCTCTGATAGGCTAGGACACTAGACTGCACATCCAGCCCTACAGAGTCTGTATCTTTATACACTGCAGTGGGGAGACCCATTCAGGGACTATTTGTTTGATTTTATGCAAATCTTATAAGCACTTCCTAATAAAATAAAGTACATTCTCATAAATCGTCATGAATATAAAACAGGTTTTTAGCATGTAAAAAAAAATAAAGCCTCAAAGTTATTATCGTATATATTTAAATATGGTGTTGTCGAATCTGCCATTTTGGCTTCAGCAGAATATATGCACTTTTTGTTCTGTAGAGTAGTGGACTCTCCCCCCCCTTCCCCTCCCCTCCTTCCCATGGCCCCCTTGTGTACCAAATGAAAACATTTTCCAATTATCATGTTTATATATTCCAAAAATTATATAATTTACTAGCGAATTGCCCGTCAAAAAATGACGGCAATGAAATAGTAAGGTAGCTAAATTAGTAAATGAATATATTGTACGTATTTTGAAGCATTGTGATGAAGAGCTGGCAATCTGTGTTGATGCTGCTGCAGCATTAGTGGTGTGGAGCTGCTGTATAAGCATGCTGAATGTGTGCAGTGTAACACTGTGCGTGCGCGAGACCAAACCGTTAGCGTAGTCGTGTACTTCCGCATTGGTGTAAAATGGCGAGTAATGTGTGGTATAGGTCTGTATCGGAATATCCGTAGGTGTTTTGTGGTGTTTTGCGAGTTTCTTGTGGTGTTTTCCGAGTTTAGAGTGCTGTAGCCTCGTTTTCGTTTTGTTCGGCGGCCATTTTTTCTCTCGCTTCGTTTTTTTTTTAGTCTCTAAACTGTTTTATTTCGAGTAAAATCGAGGTGTAAGTTGCATTTTTGAGGTCCTGGGTGCTCCCTCTTGGTGTAGGTAAGTTTTTTATGTATGTGCTGTGTGTATGTATTGTGTTTTAAATGTTTGTATGTCGGCGTGTTGCGTCCGATGTTTGCGAGGTCGTAATGTGTGGTAACGTGTTTCGTACGTTGTTTGCGTGCCTCGTAAAATTTAGCGAGTGTCGTAATTTGTGTGTCGTGTTTTTTGAGTAGCGACGTGAATTTTGCGAGGGTTTGAGGCCCTTGGCCAGTGACCTCGCCAGCAACTGAGTCCCTCGCTTCGCGAGGGGCCTCAGTTGCTGGCATGGAGCGCCTTCGGCGCTCCATGCCAGCAACTGAGGCCCTTGCCCAGTGACCTCGCCAGCAACTGAGTCCCTCGCTTCGCGAGGGGCCTCAGTTGCTGGCATGGAGCGCCTTCGGCGCTCCATGCCAGCAACTGAGACCCGTGCCCAGTGACCTCGCCAGCAACTGAGGCCCTCGCTTCGCGAGGGGCCTCAGTTGCTGGCATGGAGCGCCTTCGGCGCTCCATGCCAGCAACTGAGGCCCTTGCCCAGTGACCTCGCTACGCGAGGGCCGCGGCTCGCTGCGCGAGCCGCGGCCCTCGCTTCGCGAGGCCCGCGGCTCGCTTTGCGAGGGCCGCGGGCTCGCTACGCGAGCCCGCAAGCGTGAGCAACGACTCGTACGCTCACAACTATATATGTGATTAATAATCATGACCCGGCAAGACCCAAAGTCCCTGACCCCCCAAAAATGACACAACACAACTGTTGGAGGTACAACTGGCCGCAGCGAGTTTTATTGTTATCATATGCAAATGGCATATGTAAATTCACTACAACGGGGGAGGAGCCCCGGGCTTGGCAGTAACCCCATCCCTTGAGCCCACGCTCAAGAGGTCAACCTCTGTGCCATCGTCACACCTTCCCAGGGTAGGGACGGCCCTTTCTCACCTTTGGCCAGGGCAACTCCCCCACCTGCCACAGCGACTCCGGACGAAACCTCTACGGAGTCGCTCCCCCCATCGCTAAGGCCTACTGTACCCCCACCTTAAACTTTAACATAAGCAGCTCCAAGCCTATTTCCGTTAGATGTACTCCATCTTCCAAGAAAAATGCATCCGCATTAGATTCCTCCAGATCATGATGGCGCAGAGATATCCATCCCATCTTTTTAATGAAGCTTAACATCAGCTTGTTCACCTTCTCCTTGGCCCTGTCCAGGCTACCTGGGTCCCTTGCGTTTCTCCACGCCCTCCTTTTTACCATCTCTGACCATATAACGATTATTCCTGGGGACCTCCCTCTCCAGACACTGATGTCACGCTTCATATCCCTCACCAGCTTTTTAATAGGGATGTATCCCAAGTCATTTCCTCCCACATGGAATAACACAATCTCTGGCCGACCAAAGCGATGGTTGTACGAGTCCATCAACCCACTAGCTTGCCTCCACCTCATTCCTCTCGTACCAAACCAGCGCACTGCTCCCCGCCCATTAGGTATACTCAACTGCAGACCATCCTTCGAGTTCATGGCAAAACACTCCGCCCAGTATATGCAGGAGTGCCCGATCACCAAGAGTTGATTCCGAGGGTCTGCAATGGCCTGTCAAACTTAGTAATCAACTGAAGCCAGTCGAATGTATAACTTGAAACGGCTCAATTGCCACTTTCCAATCCTCTTAAGCACCTCATCCGGAAGTCCCAAGCCTGCTGCTTCCGTTGCCGCCCCTACGCGGAATGAGTGAGTTACAAATTCAGCCTCACATAGTCCCAGCTTGCTAAACAACTTTTGAAAACCTTAGAGAATTGGAAGCACGAAAGGCGAGCCCGTCCAAGTGTATTAATAACGGCCCGGGCAAACCCGGCCACCGCTGCAAAAGTCGGCTCACCCAGTCCACTGGGCAACAGTCCGTTCCTACCCGTCTCAGCAGGATCTCCTTGCCATGATCCGCTTGGTCTGTCTCGGACCTCCTTAACCATAACACTACCCTGCCACCCATACGTCCTCCACTTGCATGCCTCCCGAGCCGTGCTTGCTAGCCGCAACCAGATCGCTTAACCTGAATGCTCCAAAGAAGGCTAGCGAAAAATTGTACGGAACAGCAGTGCCTCATAGGCCGTGTGGCAAACCTCCTCCAGTGCCACAGAGATACGCAACAAATGTGACAGGATGCCGCTTGTCTGTACCTGACTGACCCTTCGCCAGTCCCTTCAGGACCCTCCTTACCAGAAACATAAAAGCTAACGCAGTTACTTGACTGGACACCGATGCCACCAACATAATGGCATCCCTACATTGCAGTATCAACCACAGCAGTATGCTTAACCTCTGATCATCAGACTCCTCACCGCCTGCCGCCGCCATCAAGTCGACCCCACTTAAACCACACCTTCCTGTATGCCGACCATGTTGATGGCGCCAATGAATTCCTGATCAGCGACATCACCTCTCTGCTCTGAGCTCCCATAGTGTGAGCGGGAACTGCTCCCCCGTTGCTGCAGCTTGGGGTGCCAGCTGTCTGAAACGCCCCCACTGAAAACGAGACAGTGCGTCAGCTATACTGTTATCCCTGCCCGAAACATGCTCTAAACATATGTATAAACGTAGGCAGGCCAGAACTAAGTGTCGAAGCAACCTGATGCCCAGTCTTAATGATGACGTGATTTTGTTCCCCGTGTGGACCACTGCCATGTTGTCCGAGAAAAGATGACTTGCCTATCCTTAATGTCTTCTCCATACATCCTGAGACAACTGTAGGAAATAGTTCCAGGAAGGCTAAAATTCTTGGTTAGGCCCGCCTTAATCCATTTTTCCGGGCCATGCTGCCGCACACCATTTTTTAAGAAAATATGCACCGAATCCGTGAGCCCCCGACGCGTCGGTAAACATGGCCAGCTGGATCTTAGACTGTCTACACGTGTGGATCAATGCCCTACCATTGAAGGATTCCAAGAACGGCACCCAAACCGCCGCGTCCTCTCTTATAGATGCTGTTGTCTTTGCAAAGTGGTGTGCCTGCTTGATACCAACTGTAGCTACCACGATCCTACGACAAAAGATCCCTCCCATGGGAATGATTCTACATGCGAACGCGAGCTTTCCAAGAATAGACTGGAGCCGCCGAAAAGACACCCTCCTCGCACCTGCAAGCGCTGCCAACTCGCCTCTTAAATCGTTGACTTTTTCCAATGGTAAACTGCACTCCATCATCAGGGAATTTTTTCAAGATGCCCACGAAGCTAAGGCAGGTGGCAGTCATGTGGTCAGCCAACGGAACCCCAAAGGAATGCGCCACTCTGGAGAATGTGGCCAGCAGATGCGCCCACACTTCTTGTCCCCTTGGACCCCACGAACAGGAAGTCGTCCAAATAATGCACCATGCTATCATAACCTGACTCCTGGACTTCGAACTGTCGCCGAGTCAAACAACACGTATGAAACTGATGACCTATTCTTGTCAACACCATCAATGACTGATTGCCCGTTCGAGTATGACAGGTGATGTATCAGTCTAAACTTTCCAAGTTTTTCTTTGGCACCACACCCAAAGGGGATATCCGTAAACAAGGTATAGGGGTTCAGCAAACGGGCCTGCCATCCTGTCCAATTTGACTTATTTTCTAATTTTTTCTTCTGCTACACCAGGAAACTTGGCCACTGATTTTAGGCCCTGATCCGTCCTGGGCTGACCCAGTCCAATGGTTGCCTGATTACCTTTGATCACCCCATTGATCACCTGTGGTCGACATACCTCATCCATTTTTTAACCAACCTCTTGCTTCCATCTGACCCGTGAGAAAGAGATGGCTGCGCCGCACCGCAAGGCTCCCCAACCGCTCATAACTTCCTCCATGACAGTGATATACAAACTGCGTGCTTCTTTGGCCCAAGAAAATTCTCACCACAAAGGGGGGGGGGGGGCAACAGTGTGCCTGTCGCACTGTAAACTACCTCCTCTTCATCTGTTGGTCAATCTTGGCCTTCACCTCACACGATCACATGCTCACCTTGTATTCTAGGACCGGACCTCCGAGGTCAACTCACCTTGTTTGTTTTTAACCACCCTCTCCCTACCGGCCGGAAGAGTCGGCTGTACCGAACCTCAAGGCTTCATACTTGTCACAGACCTCTTTCCGTCACCGTGGTATACCGCCACATGGTCACTTGATCAACCTCTGGATCCCAAGACCGGGCATATGTTCACACGGGATCTCCAAACCAGCCACATGGTCACATGATCACCTTTTTGATCCCAAACCAGCCATATGGACACATGATCCCCTTTGGATCCCAATACCAGGCACTTGAGGCCACCACGCCTTGTCTGTATACCAACCACCCTCTCGCTACCGGCAAACCTGCGGGAAGGAGAGATGGCTGCACATCAACTAAAAACTGCTCTGGATACCTCTCGCCGATGACACACGCCAAGATCGACAATGCCTGTAGCCAGTTCTCAAACGTCTTAGGAATCTTCCTTAAGCCTTTTCGCTCTGGCTCGCCCAACACCTGCCATTTGTCCTGGATATCCCTGAATCTTGATGAGGGTAGCAATGAGAATATTTTGATAAATTCCCTCTTCCAGAACCGCTCCTTTACTTCCAGCGGCAGATGAGCACCCAAGCTATCCACGCTGCATAACACCGTCGACCTGACTGAGCTGTCGGATATCCTGACTGCGCCTGGCAACGTTACCGGGTCTGCCGGGGAAAGCGGTGAGACTAACCCTGAAGCACTCCGGGAGGCACGACTTTTCTCCTGTGCTACAGTACCTTGTCCTCCGCAGGCCTGCCTCGCCAAACCCAACACCCATTCTCCTAAATCTTCATTATTCAAGTTAACATCATATAACCTCAAGAATCCCTTTAACCCAGCCAAAACGTCTGTGACTGTACGTCCCTGCCACTACCAGTGTAGCCCAAAGTGAGTGTCTCACCTGTATCATGCCTGGCAGGCTCTTGACGTGGCTTCTGTTTGGCTGGACTGTTCCTGTCTCGGGATCTCGGTCGCCTGCTCTTCATACTCGTTGCACATGATTCCCTCTCCGAACTGGAGTCCGTCCTGACGCGCCGATAGGACCTGCGGCTATGGGAGCGAGATCTGCCCATAGATGATCTGTCAAGGCAAAAAGAACCATGTGAGGGCTGTCCTTGCCTGCCATACCTGTCGTCCCGTCCACTCCCGTCCAGTGATGACTCGTAGTTGGAATACGGTAAGGACAGCCCAGCCAAAGGACTGTTGGCTCTAACCTCCCGAACAGCTCTACCATCTTCTTTTGAAGCCCCCGTCAGTCCTCTGGTGTTACTAATTAGGTCATCTACGACCGCGGCCCCCCCGGCTGGGTAACCAACCGTCAATGCTTACCGCATTGGTGGCTGAGCGGTTTGCTTCTTTCCAACTCTGATGGAAGATAAAGAAAGAGGGCTGTACCTTGCTGTTGGCTTCCTTCTTCTCACAGGACGTGGGGATTGTCTTGCTTCATCTCAACTCATGGTCGCCGCGACCATCTCTTTTTCCACTTCGCTTCTCTTTTTTCTCAGCTGCCATGATAGGAATGGCGGCAAGCCCTGCGAATTCAAGGTTTGGCACATTATCACCACTCCCGCTTCCCGCTAGCCCAACTCCAGGTTGAGGTGTCGGAGCCCTGGTGGCACGCCTTTTAATTTTACTCCTCTGGTTCCTATGAACCCTAGACTCGCTCTGCGGTGGCCGCATGGATAAAGAACCCCTGCTAGAGCGTCATGGGGATTCGTTCGAGAGTTGCCGGCTGGTCTAGAGCCACTGCCGGCAGCATGGCTGCGACTGGATCTCCTTACCTCCTCCTTCGGCTGGTTCTGAGACCTAGAAAGCCCCCGGGTGACTCTGTGGGGAGGAATGCTGCTCCCAATGCCCTTGGGGGAAACAGCCACCACCGACTGTTCCCCCGCAGATAAAGGGGGGTTCTTCTCCCTCAATAGAGTCCGCCGTAGGGTCTGCAGCAGCCTGTCCACAGCCCAGACGGTCTTCCAACCATCTCACCCCATGGCTGATGGCTCTGGACCACACCTCCGCCAGAATGCGCTGTGAACCCACTGACTCCCCCACATCCATACCCACAGACATAACACAGGACAATGAGGGGTGAAAAATGAAGAACACACAAGCACACCACAGCCACCACACTCACAAAAGGCACACACCTGGGAATGACACCTAACTATAAGCACAGCTAGGGGAAATTGAAACAAAGCTGAACCACACAATAGACAAGAAATATAAGGCCCTCCCCCCCAAGACAAAACACTGTCTAATCCCTACCCTACACTATAGTGCATTTATGAAGTATGCACACAAAATCAAACCACTCTATGTTCACCATCCGCCTGCTCCTGCGCTCCTGCTGCTGCCTGGTTTCCTGCCTGCCGGGGAGTCAAGCTAAAATGGAGCCTGTGCTGCTTGCCTGAGGGGGCGGAGCCACCGCACCTCTCGCGCGAGGCCCGGAAACCCCCCCCCCCCCCCCCCCCCGCGCTTCCTCCGTCGCCACTTGGTCCTACCATGTCAAGGGACCCCCGCTGCAGATACCAGCACGCTGGTTCCGCCCCGGGGGTCCTTCATAGTGGTTGTTTAAGTGCCGCTGCCACGTGGCATAATGTCTTAGCAAGATAAAACTATCTTGCCTTTTTGTTATATCCAAGATGGAGACGTGTTGTCTAATTGTCTCAGCTTTCTGTCTCCATATTATATCAGCCCTTTCAGGCTTTATGGCTGCAAACACAAAGCTGAGTGATATCATTTCACATTATAGACTTACGGTATATGTTTCGTACATAAATCTGGAAATTCTTAAAGGGATATGGAAGGTCCCTGGATATAATATCCCTGTGTATCTATTTACATTTATGCACGTTGTTTTATTAAAAAGGTGCTTATAAACTCATAAAAACAGTCCCTGTATTGGTCTGCCATCTGCATCTCACAAAGACTCGTACTAACCAAGCATTGACCAATGCAACATTCTCAGCAACATTCTGAAATATGCTGTCTGATAGGCTAGGACACTGCACTGCACATCCAGCCCTATGGAGTATGTGTCTGCATACACTGCAGAGGGCAGACCCATACAGGGACTTTTTGTTTTTATTTTGGGCAGTAAAAACAGAGCTTATAAGCTCTTCTTAATAAAAATAAAGTACATAAAAGCAAATAGATACATTGGCACATTAAATAACTAGGAGATATACCTTTTAAATAGCCGGTTACTTCTATCCTTTGCATGGAGCTCTTTTATAAAATGCTGTGCTAGCAGAGTGTACTATCACTTCCATGCAGCTGCTTCATTACTGTGCATTGCAGCACAAAGTAAAGTAAAGGGGAATAAATGTAAAAGTTATTTATACTGATCTAGTTATGAAGTTAAGAAGTGAATCGTAATTTAATTAAATACTTTATGCAGTTATGATTAGGTGTTTGCTACTTTTTAAAGGATTACATTTACATTTACGATTACAATTACATTAAATCAGGTGAAATCACATGGAAAAATGTCTTTTGTATTTGATTTTGACTACTACCAGAAATATATTTGGTGTTGGAAAAAGCTGTGGAGCTTCTGGTACTACCACATATAGGGAACATGGACTTGAAAAGGGTAAAATGTTGAGACTCTCTAAGATGTTTTTGCCAAATGTCTCCAATGCTTCATCCTTTAGTAAATAAGTCCCAAACTTAAAAAGGCTAAGATATTGAGGATCTCCTGGAGAAGTCAAATTTGAGATGGAAACCGTTTGAGAACTCAGGAACAGAGATGTTTTTTCCAGGTTTATCAAATGCTTCACATTTTAGTAACTACGTCCCAAACTGGTTCAGCTTCAAAATAAAGCCATGTTATGATGACCATGCCCAATGCTTCCAAGTGTCTTGGTGTCCAGTCATGTTGTAGATCTCAGATCCTGGATATCATAACTGTGAATGTTTTCTTTCAGGTATCGGACCTGGCTGGCACTTGGAGTTTGTAGAGGTGAAGGACGAGACGATGAGTAAGTCCTTCCGATTCCAATGTGACCGTTGGCTTGCTAAGAACGCAGATGATAAGCAGATCATTAGAGAGCTTGCCTGTGCCAACAACGACATACTCGATCTAAAAGAACGCACATGTGAGTATGAAGTAGAGCCATATTTGATTACCCTGCAGGTGTCAGTTCTTCTCCACTCTGCCCATGCATCTCTATGTATCCTCCTACTTCTCAGTTCTAGCCTCCAAATAATACTCCCCATACAGCCCACATCATGCATATCACTTGCCCAGTTGACACTCCTCTCACTCATGCTAATTTGAGTTACCTACCCACTATGTCTTATTCCCTTCTGGAGCATTAAAGGTATATCTAAGTTTCCTGGATTATGAATGCATCTGATAGAGGAAAATCAGTAGTGTATGCAAAAAAATGTTGCATGAACAAATAGCAAAATAAACATTTAAAAACGTATTGTGAAGTTTGCAAAATATCTTGTCATTTCTGACAGTTTAAAAATAGAGTAAATATCCCATTGAACCCCAAGCTAAATTAGCAATAAATGCATAATTCATTTTGGACAATTAGGAGGAGGCTCAAGCATTTGAATTTTCTCTGGGGTTCCTTTTTGTGCTGCAAAGCAGCCTGTGATATGTAGTGTGTCTGTTCTGAATTGTCGTCAAGGGCAGAACAGACACTGAACCTGGAAGCACATCCCAGCAGAGATTTCAGGGCTGACATCAGTGCTTTCCTATTGGCTGAGGAAGGCAGGGAGGGTATGTAATGAGTTAAAAATTGTTCCCCTAACATAATCATTAGAGTGATTTTTAGATATTAATAAAAATAAAACATTATGAAATGTGCTGTCTACATAATTTATGGGTTTACTGGAAGGACTGCAGAATTGTATTAACCCATGATATGCCTTTAAACCCTCCCAAGAATGTCTATTACGTAGTTCTGTAGATTCCTGGTCAACTTCTGAGCAGTTTTCACTGCTATCCCATATAGATCTAACCATATAACTCATCAATTTCTTCCACAATGTCCAATGTAAAACAGGCTATCATATACATGAGTTCATATATGATTATTTACATGCCTTCTATCTGTCACACAGCATACGAGATTGTAACTGTGACAAGTGATCGAGACGATGCTGAAACCAAGGACAATATTTGGATCGTCTTGGAAGGGAAGAAGGGAAGATCTAAAGAATTTCTACTTGAAAACTCCTCCAAAAAGAAAAGATTTGCCCAGTAAGCACTGAACTTGTTATTGGAGATGTATCTCTGTCTCTGTCTTTCCCTGTCTCTAAGTAAACTACACCCTTATAAATATTGTGTAGATAATATGAGAGACAGGTTATTGTGCTTGTTTTGACATTTTGGGGGTGGAATATAAATGGGGCCAAAATCTCCTAGGAAAATGTTCCATTAATAAATTAATTAATTAATAAGTGGAGACTGAATATCTGTGTTTAATTAATTAAAAGTAGACATTCACTTTCCACCATAGATGGCCAACCATGTTTTTGAGAATAACCAACTGGATCTTGTTTGTGCCGCTGGGATTACCCGTTAATATATTTTTCTTTGGTATTTTTAGGAATGCAACAGATGTATTTAAGTTCTCTTCCAAGAATATTGGTGATATTGCTGCTATCTGTATAGGGCACTGTCCAAAGGACGGGAGGAAGTTCTCTCCCAAGCCAGATTTATACTGGCACGTCAAGGAGGTCATCGTAACAGAGACTGAGCTCGGCAACAAGTGAGTGGTGGGATGTTCTAGTATTTTTGATCTGAGGACCAGTTGGTAACCTTCCAATGCTCATCTTTGAGATCCAGAACATTTAAAAGGTTGATACTACACGTCACACACTAAACTGAATAGAGTTATTTTTATAGTGACCATAGCAGAGGTTCCAAATATTGTATAATATAAAACTATAAAATTACTCTAACATTTTAGTTGGCAGTCCGCTTTTCTGATCGACCCACAAACAAAGACTGAAATATTTTTTTAAGGATAGATCGCTTCCATTAATTAGTAAGTTGCCCCAAAGGCACTAGGTCCTTTGTCTTCAGTGCAGTCATCTAGGTTTGAGCATGGATTTCTAGGTTTTCTTGTGTAGGCAAATACGCTCAAGACAATGGATCAAGTGACTCAGGGGCTAATCAGCGCTCTAGTTTTCTTTCTAGGTTAAGTAGGCCAATGCTTGTCTTCTATGCCCATCTCAGACTGCATAATGCAGAAAACAATTGAATTTGCTGACTAAATTCCTGATGCCCACCAATATAAAGATATGTTAACAAATATTAAGGAATTTCTTACATCAGTGGTGGGTAACAGGTGGGACTTGGGTCTCCTGTTCTCTGGAGTGGAAGAGCATGCTCCTCTTTAACAATACACAGTGCATTATATCTCTCTAAAACTAGCAAACAAAACTTACCTGTACTACCAAATTCTTCTCCTGAAGATAAGTCTTTGGAGCAGAAAAAAATCTGCCCCCTTACTTATTAATAAAAAGGATATTCCTTCTCCACCACAATTTCTCAGACTGATGGAGAGTGGAGTTATGCTTCAGGATAATAAAGATTGATTATTGGACTTTGAACATTGTTTGTTTATGCTTGGAAATGTTGGCCTTTGTAGTCCTTTTAACAAATAACTGTTCCAAGATGATGGATAGCTTGAGATTGGAAAACACTGATTAAATAATATAGAAATATAAAAAAGGCAAGACATCCACTGTAACCAATGTACTGGGAATGAAACCAACATATTTTACTTCAAAATTGCTCTCTATAGTTAAAGTGACACAGCAAAGGTCCTAGAAACTAGAATACACAGATAAATAAAGATAATTACAATTGGTTGCTAGTCAAAATGACTGATACTTTATGAAATCACCTAAAAACAAGCAGAGACTCTTAAATCCTGGTCTGCCATTGAGATTTCATCACCCTATCATAGAGTATGTATGATTGCAAACAACATGGAATCACGCTACCTCTTTCTGTTTGCATCATTGTATGTGGGATCCATGTTGTCCCTGGCCTGATCCCACAACATGCCAGCACTTAAATGGCTACTGTATGCCCTAACAGAAGTTAAATGTCACAGGGTGATCTGGTATTTACATCACAAACTTAAACACATCCACAGTTCCCTTCTAAACTACTTAGCTAGCTCACTTATACTATTTGGATTTCCTATTTTGGATTTTCCTCGGGCAAGTTGTTTATTAAGATATACAGTCCATTGTTCAAATTTCCTGTCTCGGGTGATAGAATTAGCAGGGACTGGAAAGATTGGGGAGGAATAGTAAATAACTATGACCATATTTAGGAAGTTGTAAGGGGGGAAGTTAGGGTCTCCAGGTGGTTCATTAATGTAAAGTCAATGGGGAAAAATAGAGAGGACATAGCTCTTTCAAGGAGAGGTTTTCAGTTGCTACCAGCAGGTTTAACCCTGCTTTATGTTTTATTTTACAGGTACATATTTAACTGCAATGCCAAGATCCCACTCCGTAACAAGAGAGATGATTTCAAAGTCTTTGAATGTGCCAAGACAATCGAGAGCTTTGCCAGCCGAGCCCGTAGTTTGGTACCAGTCAAATATGAGGTCATCATAGTCACTGGTTTCGAAAAGGGATCAGGAACGGACGCCAATGTCACTCTCACCATGTACGGATCTAATGGAGACTCTGGAGCACACAACCTAAAGCAGAAAATGCGAAACCTCTTTGAGCGAGGAAAAGCCAACCGATTCTACATCGAAACATTGGACCTTGGAGAGATGAAGAAAGTCAAAGTTGAACATGATAATAGCGGAATCAGCCCCGGATGGTTGTTGGAGAGAGTTGAGGTCACAAACTCTGCAACGGGAGTAACAACAATTTTCCCATGTGGCAAATGGCTCGACAAGAAGAAAGGAGATGGTCAGATCTGTAGAGAGCTATTCCCAAGATATTGAAGACCAACTATCTTTTTGATGAACTGCACCAAGGCAGAGACACAATTTACTTACCTTGCCATGTGTTTCAATGATATTTATTATATGTTTTTATTACATATTTACAGTACTTTTTATATTCAGAGTTTGTACAAAAAATCTTTGCAATTTTATTTGAACTGCACTGTAATTTGTGTTTCAACATTTCACTGTATTAAAGCTACACTGTAGTGGAAAAACAAAATCATCGACCTGTTAAAGTTTCAACTAGCGTAATGAAAGACCACTTAGCGCCAGTGTATAACTTTATGTATTATTATTATTTTTAATTTATCTCTGCAAGTCCCTAGGGGGACGCCATGTTGGAATATTTAGCTCCTCCCATATTTCAGAGCCTGTCATTGTGTGAGGTGGGTGTGCAGCAAACTTTGAATTTTCATATTACATTCCAACATAACCAGTGGCTTCATATTGTCTTTTGGATCATGTGGTGCCATGGTTCATGTGGTGGGTCATGTGGTGCCACATGATGTCGTGCAGCCAGCCACTGTAGTGTCTTCACTGGAGGCCTAAGAAGCAGATAAGCTACACCATCTGAGCTACCTTTCTGCATTGGCTTATTACAGGTAAATATAAGTTTCCTGGGTTTCAAATGTTTGGTAAGAAACAGGCAGTGATTATCAGATAAATGTGTGTTATATAGATAAGTTCAGTGTACTTACAAAGTTAAATGCAGGAAAATAACATCCAGATTTGCACACCCACAGGGAGCTTACAAAACCAAGTGACACTGAGGAAAGGCAGCCAGTTACAGAGTTTGACATTTCTGCTAGAGACCAAAGGAAGTACTGCTGCAGGGTGGAATCACATGATTGGGCGGGGTCTGAGCTCACAGGTGAATCAGAGCACAAGTTGCAACACAGCAACTCCAGAGTTTGATACAAATGTTTCAGCTAACTTCTGCTTTCTCCTGATTGGCCAAAACAAATTATGAGTTTTATGCTAATCTTAAAAGGGGTTTTCAGGAGTGTCGACTAACAAAAGCTGCAGCTTGCAAATTGAAAAGATTTGGCAAACATCAGGGTGAGTTTGTAAATGTTTATTTGGATATTTTTTATGCAACAAAAAATGTTTGCATACACTACTGATTCTCCTCTATCAGGTGCATTCATAATCCATGAAACTTAGAAATGCCTTTAATGCTTACACTTCTATAATAGAATGGAATGGACATCTTACCTTCACAGTTATGGAACTGCTGCTAGTGCAGCAGTTGCGCCTATTATAACATGGTAGATGCCCTCTGCTACCTGAGTAAAGGGGTTTCTTAATTTCTTAGGAAAGAGGGGCATATAGTTACTTTTATAGAACAGTGACCTGATCATGCTAGGGAAGATCTAACCACCTACATATATTTTTAACTTTTATATTGGCCCCTACAGACACTTACCTTATATAAAGAAGTTACAAGAGGGGGCCCAAGATATTTTGCACCAGGGCCCTCCAATCACTGTAATTTTATATATGTTTATATACATGTGAAGAATAAAAATAAACATGGCAGCCCCATTAAGGAAATTGTATATAATTAATAAATTAAAGACTGTAATTATTTTGTTATTATCCTCAGAACCACTTTGCCTATTATTAAGGTCTTTAAAAGAGCTTATTTTAAATATCCCATTTTCTTGGTGATGAAGGTAAAAGACCCTCGGGGAATAACACTGTTGACCATTTCTTTTTGGGAAAGCGATGCCCCATCTCATATTTTTCTTACATTATATTATTGGTAATTTTTTCTCCACTTAAGAAATCCCAAAATGATTCACTTTTCTTCAGTTATATGACTTGGCTGAAATAATATGTCGAGGAATAAAGGTAGAACAGAATATAACATTACAATGCTAATAAATGTATTTATTTAAATTTGTATTGTCTACTTTGCATGTTTTCACTGGAAACCTTTTTGCTTTGATGGCTGGCTTACTTCTCACTTATCCATGATCAAATCTAAGGAATTAACATCAATGTCCCTTTTAGCTTTAATATTTTATAATCCTCCAACATACATTTTCTTCCTGCATGGGCTATTATATTCCATCATGTCTGCTCTTTGTGATTCTTGCTATTTTAAGTATTTATGTGTAAATCATCTTGTTCCTTATTTCACTGGTACACAACAAGGTCCTACTAAGGCCTCCAAAAAATGTGTTTCCTGCTTTTTCCCGTAATTTCTAAGCTGTAACCTCTATTCAGTCATTTAGAGGTCAGACACTAATCATCAATGATCCAATCATTCAGAAACACTCCTTATTTTTTCTTAGGCTTAGCGAACTGACCCTTTACATTACAATGCAATAAATATTTGACCAAGTATGACTTCATTGCACTGGGCTTCAGATAAACTAAAGAAATAACACAGTGATTAATAGGGTTCAGAAAATCAATATGGGACAACTGGGCGTTTTAGAAACCGAGTCTTATAAATCTCATCCTCTGACAATAAACTGAGATCATCTATGTACCTGTAAGATAATAATTGCAAAGTCTTTGAAGAAAGTCTGATGATGCTGGGTGTGGAAATCCTTCCACCAACCTATTTGAATCAAGAATCACCCATTTCCCATGTTGTGGTTCTGCAATTTTCAAGAGTTATGAGTTGGAGCCTTTTATAAAAAAAGTTAATTAATTAATTACAATATTATTATTCATAATCATATTAATTATGATTATAATAATTATTCTAATCTCATCCTGAGATTCTTGCCTTCTACGGAAAACAGACATATATTCAAGAGGTGTTACAGATTAATGGTTACAAAATGTGTGTTTATAAAAATACAATAATTACTGTATATACTCGGGTATAAGCCGAGTTTTTCAGCCGTTTTTTTAAGGCTGAAAAGGGCCCCCTCAGCTTATACTCGAGTCACCCTGTGTCTCTTTCACCCCCGTGTCTCTCCCCCCTCTCTTGTGTCTCTTTCCCCCCTCTCCCTCGTGTCTCTTTCCCTCCCCCTCCCTTATCATCCTCCTCATCCTCCCTCCTCAACCCCCCTCCTCCTCCTCAACCCCCCTCCTCACTTTACAAGGGGTTGAGGAGAGTGGATGAGGAGGGAGGATGAGGAGGGGGGTTGAGGAGGGAGGATGAGGAGGGGGGTTGAGGAGAGAGGATAAGGAGGGGGGTTGAGGAGGGTGATAAGGGAGGAGGAGGGAAAGAGACACAAGGGAGAGGGGGGAAAGAGACACAGGGAAGGTAGAGGGGGGATAGACACAGGAGGTAGGGAGGGGGAAGAGACACAGGAGGGAGAGGGGGGAAGAGACACGGCGGAGGGAGGGAACGGGGAGAGACACAGGGGAGGGAGAGGAGGGGAAGAGACACAGGGGAGAGGGGGGGAAGAGACACAGGGGAGAGAGAGGGGGAACACAAGAAAGGGGCACAGAGGGCACAAGAGGGACACGGGGCAGCACATTTCCCACCCTCGGCTTATACTCTAGTCACTACATTTTCCCAGTATTTTGTGGTAAAATAGGTGCCTCGGCTTATACTCGGTTCGGCTTATACTTGAGTATATACAGTAATACTAATACATAATAATACTATGGAAACAACATCTCTTAACTTAGTGGAAAGGCATTCTAAAGCCAATTATGTCAATGTGTGTTTATGATAGTATTATACTTTACCAGACCATCACAAGGTAGCAAAGAGAGAAGAGAAGAGAGAGAGAAACAGCCTGGTATGCTACTTTTATTCCTGTATTTGAATCCCACCCCCATACTCATGTCCTTTACTTCTTACTGGTCAGTTAGGTCACATGTCCTTCACAAAGTCCCCTCACTGGTCAGCTGTCCACACAGGATTTCTTCGGCCACATGGAAAACTGGAGAAATCCAGTTTTCAAAGTTACACACACCCATGCGTACAAGGATACCATATATGGTCTTCTGCTAATTCTCTGGATTAGACTGTGCTAGTCAAATCCATTGCCATCATGTGGTTATTCGGCAAATTCATCCACTATTCAGAGCACTGTATCTCCAAATGAGTGAGAAAAAGAACGAAGCCTTTCAGCTTTATATTAAGCCTTTCAGCTTTATATTATATTAAAGCTGGTAATTATTCTCTAATCTAGGCGTGTTCAACAGTGCCAATAATGTTGTGCAGAATATTCTGTCTCCTAATTTTGTTCATTATATAGTTTGGCTCTGTCCCTTACTATATGTCATATACATATGTGGTTGGAGCTAATTAGCCTTAATGACATGCAAAACTAGAGATGCAAGAAAATCCAGGGTCTTGGTGGGAAAAAAGAAGCCCAATACTTATTTCTTGGACGTTAGACCCCTTGCTCTCTGTGCCGTAAAGCTACACCTCACTGATAAGGCCCAAAAAGGCCAAAACGTACATATGGGGTTTGCTGTTTCTTGTGTTGAGGGAAGAGTTGCCTGGTATTTCAGGGCTGGATCACTCTGATGTACTATAGGATATTTCTCTCTATAAAGGGCACACGTGAGCAAAAAGAGGCTAAACCTAGAGTGGGTAATCACATCAATAGAACTAACTAATTTTGGTTAGTTTGTTCTCAGATTGAGCGCCTCTGACTTTGTTTTTCTTCTTACTAATTCACAGTACCAACCGATACGAAGTTTATTACATTTCCAGTCAGGTAAATTAATTACCCGTTGCCTTTAACTGATAGACGTAAAGGACTGGGAGCGCAAAGCCGTGACCTAAGAGAAAATAATTATATAATACAAGAAATAAAAACATAATTGTGAACTACAAGATATACATTTCCATATGAAGTCTATATAATCTAGGGACTTAATCATAATTTTGCATTGTTCGTATTTTAAACCATTTTTTAACATAAGTTTTAATAAAACGATGTTTTAATTTTCATTAGGTGGCAACAGATGTCAATATAATAGCCACATAATAGGTACTCATTTGGTCTAACTGTAAGATCAAGAGAGTGATATTTAGAAATTCAACAAATGTGTCACACCTGGGCTAATATAATATACTAACGACTTGCCCGTCAAAAATGACGGGGCAATAAAATTGTAAGGCAGGCAATGCTGTTTGTCAGAGACAGTAAGTGTTTTGGTCGTCTGAGATCCTTCGGGTTTCATTGCGAGCATCACGCTGAGCGCCTTTGTCGCTTATTGTGTGGCTCCCAATGAGTGCCTTCGGCGCACATTGCGAGCCTCTAGGTTGGTGTATTTTTTGTTATCAGAGACGCTTTTGCGCTTATTGTAAGGTCCGCACTGATCTCCTTTTGCCGCTTATTGCAAGACTCTCCCCTGTTATACTTTGTGTCCTGTAAGCACCGTTGGCGCTCCTTGTGAGGCGCGCGGTGAAGGTCTTTGTCGTTTATTGCGATACTATGGTGTGCTTTGGTTTTTTTTTTTTCTGTATATTTTTTTTAATGATAATTAATTAATTAATTAAATCATAAATTAATATACTTTACCTATTTGTAATTAATAAATGCAGCAAGGAATGTGCTGAAGAGCTAACAATCTGTTTTGATGTTCCTGCAGCATACAATGTAGATTTGCACTGTTGGTGAGCTGAGGTGCGCGAGGGGAAGTCGTTGGTGTAGCTGGGTACTTTCGCATTCTGTGTTACACAATCGACGCCATTTTACATGTGGTACGCGGGTGTGGATGATTTAGCGTCCTTGCTAATGGTGTATGTTGTACCTCATACGCGTTTTTGTAAAAGTCGTTTGTGCTTGGCGGCGTTTTGCGCATTCCGGGGTCGTGTAGCCCCGTTTTCATTTTTTTCAGGCAACATTTTTTTTCTCACTTAGGCGATTTTCAATTTCCTAAACTCGTTAAATTCGACTTTAAGTAACGTGCAACCTCACTGGCAGATGTCATGGCTGTCTCTCGATGCTTATTGTGGTATTTATTTTATTTTGTTTTAAATTTTGCGGCTAAGCAAGAAAAAAAATGGCGGACGAAAAAACTGAAAATTAGGCTCCACGAGCTCGCAAGAACTGCGTCCCTCGCAAAGCCCCGCAGGTCGTATTTTTTTTTTCTAAGTCCCGCGTCGTTGTTTTTTTATTCAAAGTCGCGCTTTTCTGTGTTTTTTTTTGTACAGGGAGTGAGGCGGCGTAGAGCCCCCACCTCGGGAAATGCGGCCCCTCGCTTTGCAAGGGTCTGCATTTGCGGCCTGCAATGAGCTTTTGGCTCATTGCAGCCGATGTTGGAATCTCCGCATTTGTGTCCAGAACTGCGTCCCTTGCTTTGCGAGGAACGCAGTTCTTGCACGCTCGTGGAGCCTAATTTTCAGTTTTTTCGTCCACCATTTTTTTTCTCGCTTAGCCTATTTTCAAGTGACGAAACTTATCAACTTTAATTCTCGTGCAATCTCCCCCCCAGACGTCCTGGCTGTCCCCCCATGCTGTGTGTGATGTTTTTGTAATTTTTGTTGTTGTTAATTTTCATTGTTTTTTTGTGTTTTTTTATGTACTTGTTTCAGCCGTTAAGTTTGTATTTTTGTGACCTCGTCCTTGAGTCCCGCGGGTAGTATGTTTTTTTTTTCTAAGTCCCGCGTCATTGTTTTTTGTTCAAAGTCGCAGTTTTGTTCTGCGGGTCGTATTTTTTTTTGTGTAAGTCCTCAAAGCGAGGGTCCGCATTTGCGGCTAGAACTGCGTCCCTCACTTTGCGAGCTCGAAAACCATGAGGACGATTCGCTGTTTGACAACTATTATATGTGATTATTATTATTACTACTACTAATGATAATAATAAGAACCTTTATTCATAAAGATGTATTGTTATGATCTAACTTGACTGAACTTCATGTTAAGGGACTTTCTGTGAAATCTCACAATAATGTGGCAAAAACAATACTGCTGTAAAATGTTATAGGGGAGAAATGTATATAAATGTGATCTGACACCTACATATCTTTTTGGCTTCTTATTGACCTCACCGACACCTACCTACAAGGTAGCGCCCAAATTACTTTGCACTGAGCCCCTCCATTCACTAAATACGGTGTAAAGATCTGTCCCACTTATTATATGAGCCTGCAATGCTCTGGTTGTTTACTCGTGTCCTCTCCCGACCTCTCTGCTCTGCATTGCGGAAATACATTTGACACCTTATGAATAAATTATAAATATAATATTGTCTTGCGCTGATAGACTCCTCTACTCGCGGTGTATGTGCAGATTATACTGTATTATACTCTCTACCCTCAGCGTCTCATTGTGTTATAGGTATTGATCTGCTCTGTAACCTGGTGAGGGGCCCAGAGAGCCCCCGCTGCAGGAACACGCGCCTATTTGCCGCAGACTGAGTGTCGCCTGATTGCTGATGGCAGCTAAAATGCATTAAATTAACAGGAGGGGACACCATTGCAGTCTGGAGTAAAGGTGGTCTCTTAATTTATTTGGGTAGAGGGTGATCTAGTAGTAAGCTGCCATCTACTCTACAGAAAAATTGTAATAGTGGTTATTTTGAACCACAAACACACTTTATATATATATTTAGCGCCTCAGTATTTTATGAAAAAGCACTTACAGATAAATGTATAAATGATATCCAGGTGCATTGTGGGTGACACCAGAAGGGCCCAGCTGTCTCAGGTCACTCTACTAATGCTTAATAGTCTGATTACATATTTATGGTAAAGCAAAGACCCCATATCCTCCCTTCTGATCCTCCCAGGTATCGTGCACAGATCAGTAACGCGCCTGTGGGATTCTCAGGAGGGAAAAAACATACAATTATTTCATATTATTCATATTCTGTTTGCTATTTTCTCAGGAAACTAATTGAAATTTGCATTAGTACTGTTGAAATATTTAGATGGCATGTCTGTATTGTGCATATACAAGTGTTTTTTTGGCATTCAGTGTCTTCTCCCATCTCAGAAAGTAGATAAGCAGAAACAAAAATGGCAGATTCCAGTAGTGTAATTTATAGTGTAATATATATATATTATATTGCATATGGATATGAATACTGTAGTGGTCATGCAGTATGTAGTGGTCATGCAATGTATTGGTGGGGGCTGATGTGGTGCGATGAGCATCGCGAGCATCAGTGGGGCAGGGGGAGTTGTCAAACTGCGAGTTGTGAGTTGCGATCCTCGCAAAGCGTGACGACAACTATTATATGCCTTTCTGATCCATCCCCAAACAGAGATCCATATATTTTAAATGAGAGATAATTGTCAGTAATTACTGATTAAACCATGAGGCATTTGGTCCATCATCCTGAGTGCAATTAAGCTTTTTATTGATTAATTGGTCATCTCCTCTATTTGCACACCCTCCTGATACAAGCCCTTTAATCCTGTGATTGGTTGGATCGGGGTCATTTAAGGATACCGGGGGTGGGAGTTTCAGACATTGACGCAAATTTATTCAGATGCAAAAAGAAAAAAAAATCAACCCATGTCTCATTAACTATGGATTCCTAGCCATTGTATTTCCTTGCCCTTGAAGTAGGTATAAAGGTAATAGGTATTTGTGTTCACTATAAAAGTGTAATTGTCCGTATTTACAGTGCTAATAAATATGAAGACCTTTAGAGTGTTGCTTATTATTTTTTAATTGTTAACCTATAAATTGGTTTTAAAAACAGCAATAAAACTTTACAATGCACAAATAATCAATATAGTTATTTATATTAGCATTTAATCAATGTACTTAACAGACCAAAGCCTGCATTGTGCATGAGTGATAATTGTCCATATACACTCGGGACATGGCGGGCTGAGATAAAGCGTCACTGCAGTCTCATATATTCAGTACTCTCTTTTTGAAGAATGTCATTTGATAACTGGGACATTTTTAGAATTAAGAAATTAAAAGACATTTTTAGAATTAAGAAATTATTTACACAGCAATTTATTTAGTAGCTAATATATTATTATTACTATTATATAATACTAGGAAATTGCCCATCAAAAATGACGGGATTAAAATTGTAAGGCTGTCAATGCTGTTTGCCACACAATTTGAGCCTTTTGCTCCTCTGAGCACCTTCGGCGCTCATCGTGATTCCTGCTCTGAGCGCCTTTGGCGCTCATGGCGAGCCTCTCCCCATGTGTACTTCAACTATCCTGCTTTGCACTGATCACCTTCAGCGCTCATTGCAAGCCTCTCCTGCTCGCGGTGCTCATCGTGAGCCCCGAGATGAGCGCCTTTGACCCTTTCCTCCCGCTTACTGTACAGTCCGCTCATTGCAGATTTCAATAACCTGCAGGTTTTGTGCGTGGGAATGCCATGTGTCTCTTTCCACCCTCTCCCCCCATCGCTTCCCTGTGTCTTTCTCTTCTGTGTGTCTGCTGAATGTTTGCGTGGCGCGCGCTGACTGCCATTGGTTTTATTTTCAAAGTTCTGGGTGCCTGGCGTTGTTGGTGTAAGTGTTAGTGTCTTTGACGTTGTGTATTTTCTAGGTCACACGTGCCTGGCTTTGCTCAGCCCCGTTTTTATCCAGTCTCAGAATGTTTACATTTTTTGTCCGCCATTTTTTTCCTTGCTTAGCCGATTTTGTATTGACGAAAGAACCCAAATATGGCTCAAATCCGCTTGCAACATCAATCACATGCTTCCTGGCTTTCCCCCTGTGCTGTCTGTGAGTGTGTTATTATTTTTGTTAAATTATTTTGCTTGTTTTTAGAGTTACACGATTCGGTCGCAGTTGCCTTCAGCGCTCATTGCAGCTTCGCGAGGATTGCAAAGTGTGACCAACATCATAAGCGTTCCCCACACTGGCAACTATATATGTGATAGCATATTAATAAATATATATATATATATATATATATATATATATATATATATATATATATTAATATGCTATTACTCTATGATGGGAGCTGCCATTTTTCATTCTCTTTATCTGATTCGGTCAATGGACTCTTAAAAGTGTCCATGCTGTTTCATTTAAAATTTTGCAATCCTGAGTGCTAGTGCTTGCTATATGACTAATTGAAAGTCATTCCACATTATGAAAGCCGCTCCAAAAGCTGCCAATGATAAATAATATCTGCATACATTAATAATATATTATACAATACATTTATTTATGTATATATAACCCTGCTGCTCCATAAATACTTTGGTGAAGTCTATGTGTGATAGGGGTATTTATCTTGCTTCAAATTATGTGCATAAGAGGGTATATATATATATATATATATATATATATATATATATATATATATATATATATTTACATATATACAGTAAAAAAAGATATATATATATATATATATATACATATACATATATACAAACTGGCACAACCTGTCCAAACACGACTGGTAAGCTCTATTCCGTTCCTGCATTCCACTCACTCCCTAATATATGTGAAGCCGACCCTCTCCACCCTCACTCCCTAACATATGTGAAGCCGACCCCGCTCCACCGATCAACTTACTAACTTCACCTCACAGCCCCTCTATCCTGCATCCTGCATAACCCCCCACAAATATCACCCCCCCCCCCCCCCCGATCACTCCTACTACCACCTGGACCCCTTTTTCCTAGCCTGGGTGGTGGCCCATTGAGCACAGACTACTTGGCTACAGCCACTGGATTATCTGCATAAATACCTCCATTGTATTTGTAAATATTATTTTGTCCTATTGTTTGCCAGATTAAGTTAATCCCATCTGCCATGTACTCTATCTAAGGTCTGGACTACTCAGACACAGGGACGGCAGGGTGTGTATTGAAGGCTAATCCTATTGATCTCAGGAAGGTACTTTTAAACCCCATGTGGAGTTTGTCTCTTGCGATTATCTGCCACCCTCTCATTGTTACATTGTATACACCCCCTCTGTATCTACCCCTATAAATACTGCTGTCAATTAAATCAGTTCACTTGGAGATATATAGAAATCGTGGATCTCTGATTATGTTCCTGGTGGCTGCGATACTGAACCTATCTCCATCCTCTAAGTAACCTGTCCTGATCACTACTAATGGAAGGTTACTGGAACTCCTGGAAATGCTGATTCCTGATGGAGTATCTCTGACTGATGCAGAAGCCAGATATCAGGGTGCTGGTGCCAAGATTTCAAAGAACCCAACGGTCCTTGTGGGTAGATAACCTGTAGTCTATAGCAGGTGGCTCTGGGCTTGTATAGCCCCTACTCTTGGATCATTACACCACCCTCCAACGAACAAGGGAGCAACACGCCCACTACAGTAGCTCTCATAAAGTCATGCCACTCACCCTCGCCAGCATGACGACGCTCCAGCTCTCCCCACAACGCCACCAACAAACTTAAAATGTCTCCCGTTTTATTCAACCACTCCACACCCCATTACTCTCCAAAATACCCCACGCAACCAGCTACAGTGTGTCCGATAGGACATCACACCATAAGACACTCCACCCTCCCTCACATCTTATTATGAATCACACGCTCCACATATTCCAAATCTAACACTTAGATTTCTGCTCACCCCCTTCGCGGGCATAAAAGCTATGTTGCCAATCCCCATTACACACCTTTTATTTCTGCCCTAACCCTTCCTCTCCCACCCCCGGACCTTTCAGTATTCCCCCACTTCTCTCTCTCAACCCCCCCCAAAAACTTCTAGACTACCTAAATACCAACTAGGACGTCCAGTGCATTATCTGGGGTCCACCCAGATCTGTAACAACTTTAATTCTAAAGGCTGTTTTTTTCGAAGCTGCCACCTTCTCCATGTTTGTTCTCTATGCCACAATGCACATGCCAGATCCATGTTCCCCCAGGTAATGCACAAATGACTATCCCCTCTCGACGTAGTCTCTCTAGCTCACTATCTCTCTACCCATCCTTCCACCACCCTCACCAAATTTCTCATTTCGGGATTTTCCAATGGCTTTCACACAGGGGTCATGACATTGCCTCAGGTTTCCTTTGCTTGCTTTAATTTCAGTTCGCAACTAAGGAACCTGAGGTGGTGGAACAACTCCTCCTGTACAAGATCAATCACAACTATCGACTGGATCCCTTCAATTCCTACGTCTCCACATTCAGCAAACTCAAAGCCTGTTCCTTCAAGGAACTTCAAGTTATCCTAGGCCACCTGAATTTCGCTACCTTTATACTTCCTCAAGGCAGACCCTTCCTCAGTAATCTTCTGGAGGCACTGACTCAGGGACAGAATACTCCCCTACTAGTTCCTCTCGACTTAGCTGCCCTCGACGACCTTAAACTGTAGACCAAATGCCTGTCCCAATGGAATGGTAGGGCCTTTTTTCTCACCAAACCATCCGATAATTCACCCACCTTATTCTTACATTTTTCATCAACAGAATTCAGAATCCTCTACAACTCCTCTATCATCACCACCTTCTGGACAGAACTTTCCCTCCCTTCCTCTTTCTCCAAACACGTCTTGCCCACCCTCATAGCTATCTACTTATGGTACCAAGACTGGAAGAAACATTCTGTCAGAATCTTCACCCTAGAGGCGACCACATTTTCCATGTTATCCAGGTCCAGATTATCAGACCAACACACCATGAAACTTCTAAGGAAAGTGGCCCTAATTTCTCTGAGACACCAAGTTCACCTCTTTCCTTACATATCCTCATTCGCTAACTTTCCACATTCTTTGTTTCTCACTCACTAACTTTCCACACTCTTTTTTTCTCGTCCAAGATGGTTACCAAACAGTCCCTCTCCCATTTGCATTCCTCACCCAGAAGACATAGCAGACATAGAAGTCCTTCTACTCTCAGCAAAAACTACCATCAAATCAGGCCTATCATCTAGCACCATTAAAACATATGACAGAGCCTGGCACCTGTTCAGCATCTCATAAGATCATTCCCCCCTATGATCATCCAGTCATCCTTGCGTTCGCATCTCACTGCGACTCCCGACTCCAGACTTAACTACCAAACCATAAAAACGTACCTATCCATAATCCAGTCCCATTTCAATTTTAAAACTGGCCTCCCACATGTCGTTCCTGACAGCCCCACCCGTCAAGGCCTTCCCGAACACCCCTTCCCAAGCGCTCTCGCCAGCCCATCGATGGCAATCTATTTAAAAAACTGCTTTCATTTCTATCCAATAAACCATTTGGACCAGACACCTCCCTAACGATTTCTGCAGCCATCACTATCTATGGATTCCTAAGACCAGGCGCTCCAATCTGGATACCTGACCAAACAAAAGATTACATTTGTCAACGACCAAGCTATTCTGACTCTACCGCGTTCCAAAACAAGCAGAAGTCAAGTATCCATCACCTTCTGTCCCACTTGCAACAACTGGTGTCCGTTAAGAAAAATTTGCACCCTCATACAATCTCTTTCTACCAAACCCAAGCAGCACCCACCTCTCCACATCTCCAGTCACCCTTTATCAATTACCACATTCCTCCATTATACAAGATTAGGCCATACGAGGATAGGCTACGATTCTTTCCTATACTCTGGCCATTCTTTCAGGATTGGAGCAGTCACAGCCGCATCCAAGAACCATACACCAGTCTACATGATCCAGTAGCTAGGACACTGGAAATCCGCTTGTTACAGAAGATACATCCCTAATCCCTCTTCTGAACTACACCTAGCCTTTAAATAAGATCATTGTTTTGTATGATACTCTGGTCAGTGACTCTTTTGGCCTCTAAGCAGGCTAGGACGACATAGCAATTTCAGCACACCACTAACTATACACGTTAGGAAGGCTCCGACCACAAATGTAAGGTTGTACCTTAGGTTGTGGGAGGAGCCTGCCACCTATTTAACCCACTCCTCCCACACATTCCTCACTTCTGTCTGACAAACTCCCCCCCACCAAAAAAATATTCCTACATCCCTGGCCCTCTAAGCAGGCGAGGACGACATCGCTAATTCGGCACACCACCAGCTACACACGTTAGGAATGCTCCGACCACAAATATATATATTCTCTCATACTCACCATTTCCCTCCATGCAGTGAAAGCTCTCACAGCAGCTTCCTTCCTCTTGTAACTCTCTTGTTCCAGGCATTCGCCTCCAGGTGACCATTCTGTGAACTGCAGTATTTTAGATTTTTTTTTTTACTTTTTTTTTTTTAATTGTGAATGAGGCGTTATTCACAGCGAAGCGTCCCTAGGCTTCGGCCTAGCTGACCTAATAAGAAATCCGGCCATGAGAGGGAGTAGTCAAATACTAAAAACTCTAAGGGTATAATAACTCCTCCTCTGTCCATCCTCATCACCCTATCACCACTGCTCAGTAGTTAAAAGTACATGTATTCAGACACATGTAACCTTCTATAAACAAGCATAGGGCTCAAATACATGGCTCCTGGAGGAACTCCCACAAGGTTGAGTCTTAGCAATGGGAGCTCTTACAGGAGAATTCATGTAGCTATAGCATGGCTCCCGCGGGATATTTCTCATAAGACCTTACTGACACGCAGACAGCGGGTTGTCACATAAGGCAAATAGCTTGAAGATGTTTGATAAGGATCTGTGAATATGAAGTTGGGAGTCAAAGGGAATCAACCCAAGTAGCAACCCCAATAAAGTTAATGAGCATCAGTAAAGATGGTAACATAGCTATGTGTTTCCCATTCAAAAATATAAAACACTTTGCAGATGAACATTGCCGTGCAGACACATTATATTATACATCAATTTTACATTTATTACATGGTAATAAATATCAGGGGATATACATTGATTTTTTGATTTAGTTGGTTGTTCTTTAGTATTGTTGTATATAGCGGTATTAACCGTTATAAAAGCTTATTTTGTACTTTAGGGTGTGTATACTACATTTTATTTCCATTAAAGACCTAAAAAATGCTTCTTTAGGTGCTTATACTGGGACACTCATAGCTCCTTAAGTGTCTTGCAAGGGTTTATCTGGTCTTGTGGGAGACTGAGTTTACACGTAAGGATTTGTCTCACTGTGAGCACTAGCAGAACCTTATGAGAACACTTAAGACGGTCAGTAATTTCTTATTGGAGCCATATAGTCGCACTTCAGGTAAAATATCTCAGAGCGGGGAACAGTTCATACAAAGCAATCACTCATATGAGTTTGCTGTGTGTGTGTGGGGGGGGGGGGGGGGCACTGGGGTGTAATTGTTATATGGTTCCATACTTGGAAAGTTCACTTGCAAGATATATTGCGGGAGCCATGAAATTGAGGCCTTTTATAATTATACATTTATTGTCATGGCCAATTTATTCCTAAACTACAATGTGCCTGTAAGATATGACCCCCTCCCTGGGCTCTGCCTTCATGGCCATATCTACATTACACGGTGCCAGATATCAGATCCTTCTCACTAGCTTTTTAATTGTGATTTGGCACAAAGGTATTAAAACAAAAAAGAGTAGTTTCACAATTAAGAGAAGCCAAAGGAGTCAGACAAAAGAAATATGGACTTTATTAAACACTGAACACTCGTAGTCAGTAGCATTTTGCAATGCAGTTTCCATCGAGAATAAAACCCCTTAAGAAATATATCATGTTTTATTTTACATCCTCTTGGAACAGAGCTCAAGATCTCTCTATCCATCTTTTTCCACCATATTCCTCCCTTTTTTCTCTTCCATTTTCTTCTGTCTTTACTTTCCCCATCTCTATCTACTCTCCTTTCCTCACTTTTCACCTCCTTCTCACACTCCCTCACCTTTCCCACTGTCCCCCTCAATTTACCCTCTCCTTTCTAACCATTTTCTTTCCCCTTCTCTTCTTCTTCCTCAACCACTTTTTCTCACTCTTCTTACTCCCACTTTTTTCTCTTTCTCTCTGCCATTCTTCTCTTCTCTCCCCTCCTCTCTATTCCCTTACTCATCCCTCTGCTCTTCTCTCTTGCTACTCTTCCTTCTCCCCTAATGTCTCCTTTTCTCACTCATCTATCCCCTTTCCTCTTTTTCGATCTTTGCCTCCTATCTTTTCCATTAATTGTCCCTCTTCTCCCTATTCTCCTTTACCTTCTTCTATTACCTCCTCATTCTCTATCTTTCATCTTGCTCTCTCCTCATGTTTCCTTTCTGCTCTCTTCTCCATGTCTCCCTTCTCTCTCTGCCTTTTGTCTCTATTTCTAACTTCCTCCTCTTTCATTTACCCTTTATATTTTCCCTTCCTTCTCTATATTGCTTTCACGAAGCATTTTTCCCATTATCATCTTCTCCCTACTCTCTCCCTCCCATTGGACCTGTTTCTCTCTCTCCCTTCCCCCTTTGTTCTTCCAATATTTCTCTCCCATTCTCTTACCCTCCCTTTCTCTGATCCCCTTTTCATTCTCCCCCTCTCCACTGCCCCTCATTTCTTCTCTATCTCAGGCCCTACTATCGCCCCTCCTTTCCTATTTTTTTCCTACCCTCTTGCCATGCCTTCTCCCATTCCACCTTTTCTTCCCACTCTCTGTCTTCCACTTCTCACTCCATTTTCTCTCATCCTTTTCTATTTCCCATCTCATCCCACTCTCATCTCTTTCCACCTTTCCCCACTTCTCTCTTCACACCATTTCCATCACCATGCCTGTCCCTGCCTCTTTACACAATTTTCTCTTCTCCCTTCTATCGCTTTCAATTCTCTCTCCCCTTTTTCTCCCCCTTTCCTCTTCCTGTCTTGTCTTCCCCTCCTCTCTCTATTTCCTTCCCTCTTCTCTCTTCCCATCTTTTCTCTTCCTTCACATTCTCACTCCTGCTTCAATTCTTCTTAATTCTCTTATTTCTCTCTTCCCCCTCCTCTCCCTAAACTCTCTCCCCAACTCCATCCCTTTTCTCTCTACCTCTATTCTCTGCCTCCCCTCAGATGCTGAGGGGGCCCTCCACTCATCAGCTCCTCCACTGGTGTTTATGTGGCTATGTCTTGTGTCTGTGGGATGTAAAAATGTTTTCTCTGGGCCCCACTGGGACCAAATCACTTAGTGCTCCTGCCTGTGTGAAGCTCCTCTGCCTGCAGCATAGCTCCAGGGCATGCACGCTCCCTTTCCCTGTGACATCCTCCATGGGTATATATATATATATATATATATATATATATATATATATATATATATACGCACATATATAAACATCACCCACCCCTCTAAGCATTCATACTGACATAGCACACAATTCTTGTCAGCAGCCATTCCCTCTCAGGATCCATCCCCACACAGCACCAAACCCCTCTCAGCACCCACCTCACATAGCATTGTTCCCTCACAGAACCTATCCCCTGTACGTTGCTGCCACTTTGCAGCCCTTGCTCTCTTACCTTCTTCCCGGATACACATACCCAGCGTGCTGAACTGCTCCACACTGCCATCTGTTGGAGCTTTAGTAGAAATGCTCTTTTTTCAACAGGCACACACAAATTTCAGGCTAGGGGGCTGTGGTTAAGGAAGCACAGGGTTGGTTGGTTGGGCCAGGCTTGGAGGCCCAAGGGAGGCCCTACACTCCAGAAAAAAAATTTAATGCACATTTTTTTCAGTTACACCGCAATGGGTCCCCCAGAGGAGGGCCCTAGTGCACTGCACCACCTGCACCACCACTGCACCCCTGTGTGTGATTACCTCTATGTGTGTGTGTCCATGTATGTATTTCATGATTGGAGAAGACTGAACTGACATCACACCCTTTCCCGCTCATTGTCCTAGAAGCAGACCCCTTGCTTTGGGAAATGCAGCCACATCTTTCCAGAAATGTAAACTCCCCTCTCAAACATCTATCGATGTATCATGGATTTCCACAGGGCCTAGCAGAGGCATCAACATTTATTTCTACTTAAAAAATAGCTGTTTCCTGATTTATTATGCTCTTAACATTAAAAAAAATGCAGTGGCCCTTTAACTCTCATAATGAATCAGTTTTTATGAGTGATACAAGATATCATGATATGTGTTTTGGTAACTTATACTTGTTGCCCTCCCACAGAAAAATATAGGTTTTGCATATACAAATTACATAAATATACATGATAACCATAAATCAGACAACCAAAAAGTTAGTTAGCAATGCAATTCAATTTATTAGTTATAAATAAAGTACAAAAAAATCCACGAAATGTGAATCTAAGCAGTTACACAATTTCTAATGTCTCATCCCATCTCAATGCACTATTGCTTTAATATTGATCATAATAAATATTCTTCTAGCTTTTTTTCTATAAAATAGTCTATATGTAGCAAAATGTTGCACAGCACAACAGAACAGCAGTAGGATTACAAAACCGAGAATGACCCTTTCACTAACTCATATTATTAAATCACGTTTTTTTTTTTTTCCCTGACTCGTTTTTCAAAAGCACTTTTGCGTTTTTTTTAAATGATTATTTTTAATTAATTTGGCTTGAGTAGACTAGGCATTATAAAATAAGAGCATGTTCAGGGTAAATGTTGCCCATGTTGATTTAAAAGCCCATCCCTTCAAATTTGCATAAACAAAATGGCCTTATTTTGTGGAAATATCTACATGTATCCAAAAAAAAAGCATAATTTATACATGTATTTTTTTTTTCCTGTATAATTTCTAAAGAAAAATTATTGGAATTCTCAACTAAAGGCAACTTTTTAAATTGTTAGGACCACCTCCTGGCATTTTAGATGTATCACAGGCTGCACCAGCTGAGTTATTGAGTTCTATGCAGAAAGTAAAAACAGAATTGCAGCATGTGATTGGCTACACCTTACACAACCAACCTTGAGGATGTAAATCGCAAAGATTGTCATATGTTGTCTATTCTCAGGAATTAAACTTAATAATGTTAACCTTTGGAATACTTCTTTCTTATGAAAAATTATCTTTTAAAATGTGTTTGTTCCATATTCCTTTCACATTATACACTAAGGGCCTCATTCAATTGCAATTCGGCCAATTGAATAGGGCTCTAAATAAGCACATAGCATATATTTTTTAAAGAAGTTATTAGTTAGTGAAAACCTTGCTTTTGGATAGATGCTTACTAAATAAAAACTTCTTTAAAAAAATATGTTATGTGCTTATTTAGAGCCCTATTCAATTGGCCAAATTGCAATTGAATGAGGGCCTAATTGTACTACATTTATTGCACTTTCAAATAGTGCATGTTTTTGTGGTCTACTTTTCACTCCTAATAACTTTTCAAGACCCCAATAAATCTGGGATATGGGAGATGGAGCAATATAGACACAGAAACTGAAACAATTAAACAAAATGTACTACCAGATGTTCACTTATTTGCTTAATTGTATGGATTTTGGTGCATTTTACTAATAATAATAATCTAATGCTCACTTTAGTGTTGTACAAATCTTCTTTTTTAACACTGAAGTGCCTCCTCGACAAATTAATTAAGTTTATTGAGTCTTGTAGCATATTAATATAAAAAAGAAGCAGATCTTATTTTCTTTTTAAGTCTCCTAATACCATAAAGCTTTAAAAATGTTGGATGTGTCTTGGCAATACTTCCTGTCAGCCTTCAAGTAGCCTTCAATGCAATTAACAGGACTCAAATGAAATGGGCATTGAGAAGTGATGTTAAAAATAATTACTTCTGAGGAGGACCATGATAAAAATTGTGATACTTAATATTTAGATCCATTTAATTGTATTTCATCATCTGTGTACATTTTATTTTTTCAGAACATTTTTAAGTTATTAATGTATCCACGTTCTCTCTTAACATGTGTAAAATTCAGTCAATCAGTGTAGGGAAGGCCAGTGATAGTATCAGATAATTTTATATTTTTTATTAAAAAATTATAATCCTGTGTGTGGTTAATTTTCATTGTGTAACTACCTTTAAATAAATAAATTAAAAATAAATAAATAAAATAAATAAATAAAAAAAATAAATTATATATATATATATATATATATATATATATATATGCATTGTGAGCGATATAGCCATTCACTGGTATGCATGGGTGTAGGAACCAATCGCCCCCCAGATTTTTCTATGTTTGCATGTATCTATATATAAAGCTATTTTACGGCCTGTGTATACATTGGGCTGAATCCCCCCCGAGAATTATTCTGGCTCCTACACCCCAGCTGGTATGTATTTATAAATTAATATGGAAACAGATAAAACAAAATAGGCATATGGTCAACTTTCCTTTAATACTATATTTGGCTATAAAGGTATAAATAGGGTCTATGTTGCCTCTGTACATAACCTTGAATTTCCCATCAGTTCTGGGTAAATGTGATTGTCTGTTACTAAATACCCCCCAGTGTGTGAGTAGTGAGTGCATCCCTGCAGGAGCCAGGGGGGATAATGCAAGTTATGCATTTAATTAATTTGCATATCATAATTGACTGCTATGGGCTCCGGCATTCTCTTCCCTGCTTGTCCATAAATATATTTTCCATTTGTGATTTCTTTGTTTTCGGCTCATAATGGTAATGTCAGCCTATTAAATACATAACAGCTTCCTGCTACTCCAACCCATTATAGTAATAAGCCTATTAACTCCTTCAGGATGGCCAGCAATGGGTTTCATTAAGGTGTAACCAGCCACAGGGTCAGTAAAGCATTGAGAGGTAATTGGTTTCTGGCAGTGATGGGTTTATTGGATTGTTAAAGGATTTGATAGAAATCATAATAGATGTAAGGATTATTATGTTATTATTATACTGTATTTTTATTGTCAATATAATATTAATAATTTATTGGATTAATATATTAAGTTGTATATTTGAGATTCTTCACAGATGTTGGAATACAAATGTCATGGGCAGTATCTCCCCCTATATGAAAATTTGGCAGGTGGTAAACCTATTTGGAAATACGTATAATAGACTATATGGCAAGAGCTGGGACATGGCATGGAGAGTATGTGACATGGATTTGACACAGTGGTGTATTTCTATGCACAGGCCTAGGGCAGCAAATCTTCAGACGGTAGAAGGCTGTCTCAAGTGGCCAGTGTAGGGATACAGTGTGGTAAGTCCATATGCACAGAAATGTCTGTATTTATATATATATAATATCTGTAAATAAAATTCCGACAGTTCAAACACATCTAGCATGGAATAAGAGGCACATGAATCTGGATGGGCATAGGGCAGCATACAAACACCAGAGAAGAAAGGCAATGGTGGTAAAATAGAGGCTAGGGAACACCATGGGCATTATATGGCAAGGGAGTCCAGGGGTTATTGACAGGAGAAGGCATGTAAGAGAGTATATGACAGAAGCGGACTGAACTCTATGAATTGAATGGTGGCATAACTGGATGGCAGGGGCTTTCAGGTGACATGGACATTATAGCAGGAGATGACATGTGACATGTAGTCTGTGCGGATACACAAATGAAGACAGTATGGCAAGATCATGCCAAGGGGACTATATGGATAGGGCTGCCACTAGGTGGCATGGTGACTACATAAATGTTAAACACGGTATGGGTATGATAGCAGGTAGCATTGTTGTGGGCTATATATGTCATGAGATTGGTTTGAATGGGGGTGATAAGTGGCAGTAGACATTGATATTTTATAGATTGGCAGGCAGATGGCATGACAACTGTATGACAAAGATGGAGAATATATTTTCAGGAGTTGATAGTTTGAATGGACACTGTAGGGCACAGTAATGACACGTATTGTGAACACCCTAGGGCAAAGCAGTTCAGGTTTTACAGAGGCTGTATGATGGTTATAGTTCAACCGGGATAGACCATGTCATGTAGCATGTACTGGTGGGACCAGACGATGGCATGAAAGATGGCAAGGACACTGTATGAAAGGGTTGGTTGTTGGGTTAGTAACAGTATGAACAGGGCTGACTGGTGATATGGAGTTGAATTAATTATTTGTATGAATGAATCAGGATACTGAATGCAGGTGGCATGATAGGTAGCAAGGATGCTGTATGGCTGTATGCAAAGGGACAGCTGGTGATATGTAGATTGTATGGTAGGTGTCAGTGTTGTCTGGATAGGGTTGGCAGATGGCATGGAAAGTCAATGACATGGAGTCTATAAAAGGAGTTGACAGGTGGCACAGATATTATAGATGTAGCTGGTAGGTGATATGGAAACTCAGTGGATGTATCTGGTGTATGAAATGAAGAATGTACGAATGGGACTAGTAAGTGACATTGTAGATACAGTTGTTTGGAAAATCACAAATATCATGGAGACTATGTAGCTGGTAGCAATGGGACTTACAGCTAGCATGGAAAGTGTATGGAAGAATGTATGAATATTCTGGCATTTCTAAACATGGCTGAACTGGATGGTTGGCATTGTGAATGTATGAGGCCTGAACGTAAATTCACAATACATGTGACTGGGGCTAAGAAACTATGGACAGATCTAATAGAGCAAAGCAATTGAGACATGGAGGCAGTATGGTAGGTAGATAGTCTGGAGACTGTATGTAAGATGGTAGGGAGTCTCAAAAGTAGAATGATTGGGAATATTCGGGCAGGGGGCATAGAGACTATACAAATTATACTGACAGATGGCATGGAGTCTGTATGAGTGGGACTGATAGTCAGCATGGAGACTTTATGACTAGAGCTAACCTGGACACTCAATGGATGAATCTGATAGATGAGATGAAGCATTATTTAGGTCCATCAAGATTCATGAGTTGCCAACACCCCAGTTAATACTACATCTTCCCCCTTGTTATATAACCATCGTTACCACACGTATATCATAGATGTATGTGTGAGAAAGAGAGAATATATCAGTTATACTTAGAGACAGAAATCTCATTGCATATAGACATGTTTGTGCATGCCCTGGGCGTAGAAGGCATTGGCAAAACGCACTACTAAAATTAAAATTGTATAAATAGGACTGGTAGATGGCGTGGAAAACTCACCGTATGGAGACCATGTAGCAGGTAGAATTGAGATCTACATATAGCATGGAGACTATATGGAGGGTAGCACTGAGACACATAGGTTAAATGATGAGAGTATTCTGGAAGATCTCATGGAGACTGTATGAATGGTACTTAAATTACTCTGAAACTTCATGAATAGGATTGATAAGAAGTATATAAACTGCATTGATGGGACTTACAGGTGGGATAGAGACTGTTGATGGTGTTAACAGATGGCATAGTGACTGTATATATGGTGCTGACAGATGGCATGGATAACCAACTGCATGAATAGAACTTAAAACAGCCATATAAACATATGGCATGGAGACTGTATGGATGGGACTGACAGATGGCATGGAGACTGTATAGATGGGACTGACAGATGGCATGGAGACTGTATGGATGGTACTGACAGATGGCATGGAGACTGTATGGATGGTACTGACACATGGCATGTAGACTGTATGTATGGTACTGACAGATGGCATAGTGACTGTATGTATGGTACTGACACATGGCATGTAGACTGTATGGATGGGACTGACATGTGGAATGGAGACTGTACTTTGATGGTACTGACAGATGTCATAGTGACTGTATGGATATGCCTGACTGGTGGCATGGAGACAGTATGGATATGCCTGACTGGTGGCATGGAGACAGTATGGTTTGTGCTGACAATGTATGGATAATGTATGGATAGAACTGACAAGTGGCATGTAGGCTGTATGGATGTGGCTGACAGAAGGCAAATAAACTGTATTGACAAGACTGACATGTGGAATGGAGAGTGTACTTTGATGGTGCTGACAGATGGCATAATGACTATGTATAGTGCTGTCAGATGCCATGTTGACTATATGGATGGGGCTGACGAGTGGCATGGAGACAGTATGGATGGTGCTGAGAATGTATGGATAGAATTGAGAGGTGGCATGTAGACTGTATGGATGTGGCTGACAGATGGCATGGAGACTGTATGGATGGTGCTGAGAATGTATGGATAGAATTGAGAGGTGGCATGGAGACTGTATGGATGGGATTGACAGATGGCATGGAGACTGTATGGATGTGGCTGACAGGTGGCATGGCGACTGTAAGGTCTGGATGGATTTGGCTACTAGACCATACTGACAAAGTATAATATAACCCACGGTTCTCGACATCTCTCTCTGTTATCTATTTAGTACAATGTAGAATATTATGTTATCATTGTGCATGCCATGACACTCCATACATAGGAACTGGAGCGCCGCAGCTATATACTCTGATATGACTGTTATATTTCTATTACTATACAAACATATATTTATTCAACAGGCTTTCCTTTAAAATAGGCACTTCAGTTTTAAACTATTTGCCCACTGATGGAGTTGATTCAGGGTCACATTCACCAGGTCAATTTGAAGGTGCAAGTGAATTATAAAAAGATTATTAGGATTACTAACTTCACATTTGTCAGTCAATTTTGAATTCCTCTTAAATTCATAGAGTTTTTTAGCACCTTTAAAAAAATCAGAATTTAAAACTTAAATAATTTGAATAGTTTATGAGTTTATGAGTTTATGACTCAGTGCAACTTTTGACTCCAAATTTCCCAATATCACTTATCTAAGAAATATTTTGTTAAGAAGTTCCAGTTGTTCTTGATTATTAACATGCTGACTGCTTGTGCAACAATGAAAGGGCTGCCATCTAACAATTCCAGGTATGTCAGAGCACAGCATTGACTGAGCTTTGGGGAAATCGTTTACAGCCTCCTGATTGGTTGATATGCCATATAACAGCAGGATCGTCCTGACATTCTTGCAATGCTGCATTTCCAAATATTTAAAGTTTGCATGTATAATCATTGCAGTATCTGTTCTTTCTGTGATATCATTTAGATAAATCTTTTTTCGTGGTTAATTGTAGAACATTTTGAGTTTATTGTATCTATAACTCATCTTCCCAAATTTTCAATGGAGCTTATTTATCATCTTGTGTAAAATTGTATCCAGTTAAATAAATATGCCCTATAGCAAACATGGTTAGTGGTGTTATTAAAGGTAACAGGGGATCTTTTCAATCTCTATGCGTTAGAGTATTGATAGTAAAAGATTAAATTCACATTTTCCTTCCAAAAACGGTTAACATAATTTTACTCACTTTTTTATTATTCATTGGCTCGCATCAAGGGCATGGGCGTAGGAGCCCAAAACAATATGGGGGGGTATAATTCAACTCTACTCCCAGGACAGGAAGCAGTGGCGGACCTACCCCTGGTGCACCCGATTAAAATTCTCAATGTCGCCGCCCCCAATATAATTAAAAATATATCCCTCTCTCTCTGCCTCCATCACTCTCTCTCTCTCTTTCTCTCTGCCTCCCTCACCCTCTCCCTCCCTCCCATATATATTAGATAGACATAATATATATGTCTATATGCCAATGTATTATGTATGTATGTATATATATATATATATATATATATATATATATATATATATATATATATATATGTGTGTGTGTGTGTATTATGGGTCAAAGCTTTCATGGGAAAGACATACTTCTTCAAAACTGGTAAATGCATGATTAAGCTTAACTTTACTATTATTTTGTGTCCCCTCTTCATTTAATCTGAGGGGGGATCTGTCCCCCCGATCACCCTAGGCCCATACGCCCCTTCTCTAGGGGTAACCCAATTTTGGTACTTCTGTACTAATTTTCCTAGGTTATACTGTGTCAATCTGCTGCACTGCTTGTCTTTAGAACAGTGCAAAAAGAGCTTTGGGAGTGAGCACGTACCCACTATTTTCACTGTTCTGAAGTAAAGCTGTGCTGACTATCTCCACAAGTAAACAATGCTGCAAAATATAGCAGTCTAGAAAAATTAATTTCCCCTAGTGAATGATAAAAAAGTGAATACATTATTAAAGGGATGGACAAGAATGGCACTGAGTTTTTACTATCGTTACTCTAGTTTCCATTAAGAATAAAAAGAGCGCCAATTACAGTATCCTTTAACGCCATATTTATGTGCCATATTTTTGTCCCTTAAAAACCACATTTCCCATAACAATACCCCAAAATGTGGTCTATTTGGCGTTAAGATTCCTCACACATTTCTTTAAGCCAGTGAAAGGGTCATCTCAGTTTGAATATGAGTGCAAATAATATTTATAATGTGCTAAACACGTCCACTATATTGCAGTTTTCCACTAGGTCACAGCATACATAATCAAAGGTTTGCATTTTGTATGGAATGTATCCAAGGTAACAGCACCACAGTAATACAGTTTGTAATCACACACCCTGAATTATAATTAATATTTTTTTTTTTTATAACAAGAGAAGATTTCATTTGCTTGAAAGTACCGACGCATGCAGAGCATTCCATTCCCGAAACAATGCAAAAATGAGGTAATAGGAGTTATAAAAAAAATTAGTATTATCTCTAAATAAATAAATTATAATTAAAAAGGCGAAAGCAACTATAAAAATAATTAAATAACCCACAAAATCTACAAGTTAGTCATAAATTATGATTGTTAAATATAAGGCATTTAAACTCACAAAACCCTGTAAACTATCAACATTTTTGATTCCTATAGAGTGAAATCGTACTATTTCATCCTACTCGTACGAGATATTAAACACATAGTACCGGACACATCAATACAATCGCTGACATTACATCTCACTGGTTTAGGGTTTCATACACACAAAGCGAGAGATTTTAAGTAAAAATGTGGTGCTTTTTCTTCACCGCGTAAAAAAAATGTGCTTGTTCGTTAGGCAATAGTTTAATACTGTCTTCTTTCCAACACTGTGATAGGAATCCTCCCCTACTTCCATGAAGTGGTTTGCTCCAAGCTTAACGCCAATTTACATGAGACTAAGTATAGTACAACTTGGAGCAAACCATTTTTTTTGTTTACACGCAATTTACGGTTTGATCTGCTGATGCTGGATTCCATAGGCCATCACAGTTCAGTGTTGTTGAAATATGGACAGATCCATCATGTTGGTCAATCCATTTTGATATGGCTGCCATGGTTCAGCGCAAATCACTTTTACAGTTAAGTATTTCTCCTGTCACACCATCTAGTTCATGCAATTTAATTCAAATGACACTATCATGTCTTGGAGAAAGATATTTTTGTTACGTCTTTAAACTTTAATAAAACATATCTATGCAATATGATCGAAAATTATATTGAATTTGATCAAATATTATATTTGTACTCGTCCCATAGAGGCAGGGATTTCCGGTGATTTTCAAGCACTCCATATGGGTGATGGCTATGTCCATTTTTATGTGCAACAGTGGACCAGTTCTTGGGATTTGTACCATTTATTGTAGACTTGTATGGGCAGGAGAACAGTCAATGGCGTACTTTGGTCCATGGCACTAAAGACGATGAGTGTAAAAAGAGCCGTGCTACCAATAACGGATAAAGACGGTGAGGATTAAAAGAGTGATGCCACCACCCATTGGTGAAGACATTGAGAATACACACCATGCCTGCTTCAATGCATCTTGGAACAGTATAAAAAATTGTATTTTTATAGAAAATGTGCAAATCATGTTAATCTACAAATAATAATAAACGTATAATGGAGACATGATAGCGTACATTTAAGCATATTGTGCTCTTGTAGGTGAATTTTAAATGGCTCTCATGCATTGTACAGCCAGAGCTTGTGTCGGCTCTGAAGCTCTGCTCACGGGTTAATTATAAAATATATTGACACCGTGACACAGAGGAAGTGCAGCTAAAAGAGGAGTGGGGGGGAAAGGTATATGTAAACAAAGACACTGAATAACAAGCAGCTCCTAACATGACCAGATTATCAATGAAAGGCAACAGTAGCATTAAATAAATCAATATACAATATCAGCTAGACTCACTAACGCATGCAAGCACTGACATACCTTGAGAAGCATCCATGCATGTTAATGAATTTAGCTGAAGCTAATCCTGATTATTGCAAGCACCACTGCTTTAGCCAGGCTGTATATAAAGTTGTAGTGGTTCAGAACAAACAATAATAACATGGGTTAGAACGGATCGGTTCAGTATGGTTCTGTTCTGACAACAATTAACAAAGAACAAGGCAGGAATGGTGATGGTTATAAGAAAATTTCATGAGTATCGATTGGCAGTGGAAACCCAAGGAAAACTAGATGATGCCAATCAGGTTTCTCCATGGTACCAAGAACGGTTCCAGTCTACTGAAGAATAAATAAGGAAGAGGTCAACGTGTATGCCATACCATCAGCACACATATATCCAGCAATCTAAGAATGTTCATCGACAAATAAATAACCTTTACATATCTTATGGTATTCTCCTTTTCCAAGATGTGCTACGTTGGTATGACTTGAAACTATATGACTGTCCCAGTGGAAGGATGCTGATGCGATCATGAATATGAATAAGACAAATGTCCTTCGTAGCAATGGCTTTGATATTCTCTAAAAAAAGTAATCATTTGGCACGTTTTAATCACATATTAGATATTTGCAGATGAGTTTCTATTCCACTTGATTTGTCAGTAGACATCTGCTAGAGCTGCATGGCCATGTTTATTTAAGTTGACCAACCCAAGTCTGGAAGAGAAATGAGAGGACTTCACTAACACCTTCAGTAACCCTTTTACTATCAGAGAGGCCAAAACCATGTTGTGCTGTAAAGTTCTCTTGGACTCTTAGTTAGCAGAGAGTTACTTTAGATTTTGTATGTCTTGAAGGGGCCAACCAAGACGACCAAACAATGTAGGTGAATTTTCAAAGTTACTCACTGCTCTGATGTTCCTAGATTTCCTAGTTGCTTAATATTTGCTGTAATCCTAGGAAGAATGTCAAGATTGGACATGACATTGAGATAGGTATCCAGCAACAGCAGAGTGAACCAGGATAATGGTTTTATATGTATTTAAGATTGGATTTTTTTTCCATTTGAGGCCTTGTCTCATTACCACCTTCTGTAAACATAAATAAAAAACAATAAATAAATAGAAACCGAACCAAGGCTCGAAATTCAGTTCTTTCAACTGTAAACAGGATTTTTGCCTCACATTTTGGAAGTTGGGAAGTTTCATCGTATCAATTGTCACGGCTCAATTCAGGCACCAAAAATAACAAATCCATGGAAATAATATTTGGTGCAAAATTAGGTTAACAGCGACATTTCCACCACAAGATGACTAGGGCACCAAACACAGGACATTTTTTGTAACAAGCTAACATGCTCCAGTTGCCATCCACAGAAATAGCTAAGGACCCCTACTTGATTCTACATATTTGAGAGGTATATATACAATCCTTTGAAGTGCAGGATTGGCAAGCCAGACTACCACACTAGTACCTTCATCATCAGAGCTACCTGTCATCTTCAGCACTCGGCCACTTTAGCTCTGGGAAGACCAGCTTCCAATGCATCAGGGCTTTATGGCTGTTAAGATCCTCTATTATTACTACATGCCCACAAATCCATCTCCAGGATAATGTGCTTGCAGGCTCTCCACTAAATCAAATGGCTCAGAAGGCATAGTTTTGCTGAAGGTAAATGGCCACATGACCTGATAAGGAAAATGATGCGTTCTGGACGAAATACGCTCAGCTGTCAGCGCCAAGCTGAGTTTCAATGTCCACTCTGCAAATTGGGCACTTCTTGCTTGTAGCTAGCCACTGGTCTACACAAACTTGATGGAATAGATGCATACAGGGTAAGCGCCTGTGGAAAGAAGACATGATAAACATCTACAGTCCATGCATAGCAAAACTATGGTACACAGTGAACCTTATAAGTACATATGCATTAATTAGAGAGGCCCAGAGACCTAATATATAGTTGAATATAGTTCCATATGTAGAAATAAACAGATTTATACCAGTTGTAGAGCTCCTTTTTACATTTGATCATTTCGAATTGTGTTTAGAACAACTCTCTGATATAGGATCATAATACACCAATTTCAATTCTGCATTTTAGGCTGATTAGTTGATAGAGTATTAATTATTAATTAGGCATTTAGATACTTTACATACAATGCATCATGAACTTATTTGTTTAGATTCGTGCACCCTCAAGTTCATCAAATGTATGACTCCTCCATACTTCCCTAATATCCATCTTTTGGAGAAACCATGGCTCTTCATTGGAGAAATCCAACTGTCCCTCAGCGATTATTATACAGGGTACAGTGATTATTATATATACAGTATGTGTAATGAAATCAAGTTTGAACTAGTCTAGTGGAGCGAGGCAAGGAGTTCCAAAGAGATGGGGCAGCACGAGAAAAGCCTGGTAGTGAGAGGAGGGGATAAGAGAGATAGATAGAAGAAGGTTTTTAGCAGAGCGAAGAGGGCAATTGGCAGAGTATTTTGAGACCAGAGCAAAGATATAAGAGGTGTATTATTGATGAGGGTTTTATATGTTAGGATCAATACTCCTGCCAGAGGAATTTTATTTCATGTATTTCATGCATTTCTGTACTGAAATCAAATGCAATATGTTGTTTCATTAGTGTACAGTGAGATATAAGACATATGCAAAGAGCTACTTACTGTAGTTGGGGTGAGGACTCCACATAGTGCAATTAATGATATAAAGTTGGTGAATAATATGCAAATTCATTACACATATGCTAATCTCTCAAGTCAATCAGTTTGCCGGTGAAAAACTTGGTGAATGAGCTTTAGTATAACTGTACGTAGATACTTTGACCCATTACCTGACATCCTCGCCATCTTCAAGCATAGACAAGCAGATTGTGCATTTCTCGTCTGTGTCCGACTCTTCTTCGTCTTCTTTTGCGTCTTTGCCATCATGTGATATCCTCTATTTTACAACAAGGAACAACACATATTAAGCTTGATAATGAAAATAATAATTAGCATCATAGCACAAAGGGACACTAAGAATCTGCATAGAAAATACAGGAAACTTCATGGTACATATGACTATATCTGGAATATGTCACTTAAAACATGTCATTGACGATACTCACAGCTTTAATTAGTTTATTTAAAAACTGTCTTGGAATTAAATTATCACAGTAATTCCCTAACAAGATGAGCTAGTTTTTTTTTTTTTTAAATCATGCACGAATCATTAATAAAATTCTCATTCAATGATTTATAAAAGCAATATTCAATACTAAATCATTTTTCAAATATTAGTATATCAGCCCCTAGTTGGACCGTCCTGTGCCTGAAAATTTAGCAAATTTAGCAAATCCTCTTAGCTAGACCCACTTATTCTTTTTATTTTTCAGTGTGTAGGAACCAGTGAGTGTTGAATCTTTGTGGAAAAATAGATTAACTTTCAATGTTGCTTTTTTAAATCATTGAAAAAGTATTTTGCTAATGATCAATGCCACTTTATTTAAATTAATACAAAACTAAATGAAAAATGAGGTCCACTTAATATTATGAATTGAGGCAACACGTCTGAAGTGGAGCTTTAAGTGTTATTTAATGTTTGTACTTTTCCTATGCTTGTTCAGTCATTTCCAGGTCTCCATAACCCTATGGATCTGGCGCATCGTTATGTTTCGGTTGTGCTTCTTTGTTATGACCTTTCTATCTTGGGTGACCCTACGTAAAATAGCTCACAGCTTTATTAAGGTATACAAGAGATTCCTATACTTACATTAAACTATATGCATATAGTAAACTGTATTGTAAGGAATAGAGAAGGATCCCCTGATGAAACATGGAGGACACAAGATTACCTGCCCACACCTGCTCTCTACCTAGAGTGGCAGAGCTAAACACTCGGACCAGACAAAAAGCCATCTGTGATCCAGTCTGTTGGATTTATCTATTGGATCACAGACTTCATATGATGTGACCTTTGCATTATTATTTTCATTAAATAATAAACTATGTGGGTTTTCATTCTATCTTTTTATATATTTTCCTATGTAGAAGATCCTTACCTTCTTATATTTGTGTGGGAATGTACATCTTTCGATGATGTTCTGCACTGCCCCACGAGTTACACTTCCCAGACGATCTTCCAGCTGTAAGAGCTCCTTCAATAAAAAGCACAGTAATTTAATTACAGATCTCATGTACTGGGCAAACACCCCTCTCTGTGTCTTATGCCTTTAGAAGAAAGGGGTTCATATCTTATCAATGTTTGTGTGCTCTGATTATCTGATAAGACTGTTCACCTTTACAGCAAAGCTACAGTTTCTTAGAGCTTAAGACATTCCTAGCAATGTATTGTGATGAAAAGCAAGCTATAGCTCCTTCAGAAGAATACATAAGTAACAAAGTTAGTGTCTGGATACATCCATTTATGTGTCCCATGCTATGGTTGCAGTGCATTGAAATCCATTACAGATTATTGGTGGCAACCACCTAACCAGGGGCAGAGACGTTGGTGGTGCCAGTGGAGCGTTGCACCACAGACCACGCCTCTCTGTGGCCCTTTCACCAACCCATGGCCCGTCACTCCAGCCCATGCCTGTGATGCTCATTAGGACCCCTCTTGTGCGCCCCTTACAGGATGCAGGGCTTACAAAGCTTTTCTTTTCCTGCTCCTCCCCTGCCGGCGCATCATTCTGAAGAGGCAAGGAATCCCTGATGACGTATATATATATATATATATATACTGGAAGAGGGGCCAACACAAAGAAAAAGGGGGTCCCAATTTTTTTTTGTGCACCAGGGCCCTCCATTCATTAGCTCCACCACTGCACATAACCAATATGGTGGAGTTTAAAGACCCATCACTGGTGCAAAGAGGTAGTCAGAGCAGAGGTGGGTAAGGGTGAGAACCTGTCCGTCATGTTGTTGAGCACACCCTTTCCCTGCCAAACAATTAACTAATTAGGCATGTACCTGTTTTTTGCTGAGGCTCAGACAGGCCAGTATGGTCTCAAACCGGGATATGTTAGGCCTCTGTGTGCTATCTAGACATGTACTAGAAGAAATGCTATTTTTGTTATAAAGTGTTGTGTTTTTTTATAACTCGGAAAGAAAGTCAATTATTAACTGGGAATAAACAATTATTTAAAAATTCAATCCGGAAAGAATTTGTCGGCGTTAAAATGTTACATCATCTCATCCATTTTTTTAATTATAATTGTAGCCGTGAAAGGATAGGATCTGAACCTTTCCATAGAATAGGAATTCCTATGGGATTATAAATAATGGAACTCAGCATTCTTCACGCATTCAGTAATATCTTAGTCATGACAATATCCAGCTATGCTAAGCACCAGGTCAAAACAAGGTTTTACAATTTTCAAATTATTATTTTATTTCTATATTAAAAGTGAAATAAAGAAAAATAACCAAAATATAAGCGCAATTAAAAGTCATATAAAAAAATATAAAAACATAAGTATTTAAATACAAATAATATATAAAAATAGATGAATGGTAGGTTAATTAGTCATTGTGGCCATAATGTTTTGCATATTAAATAATGTAAATTGTGTTATATTTATATTGTTGCTGTAAATAAAATACCCACAACTAAGTACTTACCGGTATATATAGGTTTTATTATATTTGTTAGAAATCAAAAATCTTTACTAACCATTATTATTATTTTTTTAAATACTAACTGGGGATTTACAGCCTTATTAAATTGCGATTTGGCCAATTGAATAGGGCTCTATATAAGCACACAGCATATTTTTTTACAGAAGTTTTTAGTTAGTGATGACCTTGCTTTTGGATAGAAGATCACTAACTGAAAACTTCTATAAAAAAAAATATGCTGTGTGCTTTTATAGATCCCTATTCAATTGGCCAAATCGAAATTTAATAAGGCTGTTTGTTCCTGTCATAAAGCAGAATATTTATTGCTGAATTTCTCATGCCATATAATTTCTTAAACAAAATAAACTATATATAATACATTAGACCATAAACTTTCTGAAATAATAGTAATTTATTATAATTTTTAACAGAGTAATTTTAGAAATGTTAGTAATTTTCTAATTGTTACATAGATTTGTCTTTGTGTTTTTTTTTTGTCATTTACTTTAGCTTTATATTTTATGATGTGCATTTTTCTTACTACATATATTTTTATGCAGTAGAGAAGATTGCAGCTTAAGCAAAAGGCAAGGTGTGCCGTAATGTAGCAGCGATTTATATCTGATATAGTTAAGGATGAAAATAATTTTTGAAGTAAAAAAACATCAAAATAAATTTTAAAAAAATGTTACATTTGTGTGTATTTTCTATTTGGGACAGTGGCTCTTAATAAACTGGAATGGATGGAGACATTAGTATGATCCTATGAAATCCTAGCATAGATATTAGTTTACTCATTTTACACATATTTGACTTTCCAAAATGCATGGTACACATCTGCTACAACCACCATAGCCTACATTTGCATAAATGAATTAGAAATATCTATGTATTCAAGTTGCTGCCATATTCAGCTGAAATGGTGAAAGCATATTGGAATTTCGAATGAGTTTCAAATTTTAGACATTCAAAAGATTTCACGCAAAGTTAAAGAACCCCAACTGGACAAGTCCATAAATATTGATTTCACTATCAACTAATATGCACATTTAATAATATTAATAAAAAAAAAAAAAAAAAATATATATATATATATATATATACACATATATATATATATATATATACACATATATATATATATATATATATATATATACACACATATATATATATATATATATATATATATATATATATATATATATATATATATACACACACACTATGGGCCTCATTCTATTAGCGGCCGCAGCCGTTGCTATTCCCTTACGGCCGGTGGCTCCGGCAGGCTTGCGGCCGGTGCCTTGCTATCTCTTGCGGCCGCTCGCGCCGGAGGAAAGCCTTTGATCTAAAACGGCCGCAAGAGTTTTGCAATTCTATTGCTCCGGGAAACCTCTCTGCAAGGCTAAAAGCGAGCCGCAGTTACTTGCAGGAAAGAGGTCCCGCTAGCACCAATTAAGCACATAAAATAGCTCAAATAAAGCCATCCTGCACTTTGAGAAGACTATAAAGGGATTTTAGGTGTTAGAAAAAATAGCACATAATTATCCTATACTCAAATCCGTAAAATATTTTATTTTTAATATCCGTAAAATATCCATGTAAAAAGTCCAGAGTGCTTGGAGCACCTCAGACATGCCCACGCCGCAGCCGGAAAATAAACAGTTAATTTGAACTCGGATTTGGGCTGATGTGCAAGCTTGAGACTGGGTTACTTTTAATTCTCATGTCCCCCAATATGATCCCTAGCATTTACAGAGCTGTACAGTGCAGGCTTGAATTTATTTTTGAGTTTTTATATTTCTGAGATTACGGCCGGTTCCAAGATATGCGGCCGGCCGTAAGAGGAGATCCTTGCGGGGCCGTATAATAGAATCGCGAGTTAACTGAACCCCCGCACGGAATCGCAGCCTTACGGACGATTTACGGCCGCTAATAGAATGAGGCCCTATATATATGTGTATATATATATATATATATATATATATATATATATATATATAGTGTGTATGTAAAGGGGGTAAATCTTCAACCTCAGCTATTTTGGGGGATTTTTCCTCCACTGTCAAATTCTGGAAGGAAACCAAGATATCAGATTCACGTTATTGCAGAAGTCGTCTTATGTGCCTCCCACACAATATCTGTATTACTCAACGTGAGCCGTTCATTTTGAAATAATGTTTCCTGCCTCTAATTGCCCACCACAGTACAGATGTTTTGAATTGTACTAAATGAGCCAAATTTCTTGTGCTACTATGTAAATGTCATTGTTAAAGGCAAAATCCCCTCAAGCAAGAATTTATTTTACCTTAATTCAACATCTATATTTTTTTGATCGTTGTAACGTGTTATTTTAATATCAGAAGGGGGTCTCTGATAGGAAGTCCGGTCAGGCAAATTATTATTTTTATTAATCAGTATGTGTGCAGGAATATAAAGGTGGGGGAAGTTCTAAGCAATATGGCAGAGCTCGATGGGACGCCATCAAATCAAATAAAGCACTAAAGGCCTCCAGCTTTACAGAATGCGGCATTATTGGCGCTTTGATGACTCATCTCTGCTGCCTTCATCCTTCTGTATTAGATGAACGTTGAGTCAATACTGCTGAGTCTTTAATGGACAAGCACAATGGTTATGGAGGGTAATAACTATCCACTATGCAGACAACAGCAATAATACAGTATAACATGGTTAGGTAGCGCTACGTAATGAGTTGGCGAGTTACAAATAAAGGATAATAATAATAAAAGGTAAGATTGTGTAGATAAATCACTTAAATTAACTCTAATTTAAGGTTTTCAGTGGCAGAAGTAAGTTTTATTGTTTTTTTGGTCCTGTTCCTAGATATAATAAACCTAATTTTATATTTAAAGAAAATCATGTTGTAAAGGACAGTGTGATCATGGGTGAAGGAACTGTGGGGCCAAGGGGGCTTATCCCCACCGAGATCTTTCAATGTATTTATGTATATGTAGAAAAGTTGTTGTGTGGTGTTTGTATACCCTAGGTGTATATATACCATAAGCTGTACCTCCCCCCATAATTATTTTGGATACTACACCATCATGGTGGTCCTTTCTATATTGATAATCAAGCTTGACAACGCACATAATGTCAATGGAATCAATGTGAACTGTTGGCAGACAGAAGTTTCCTCTACATTCAAAGTCTCCTTCCACCTTAGGAAGTATATTAGTAGAAATCAAATGTTATTTTCCACTGCTGCATAATTGCAAATACATGTAATAAATTAAAGTCTGTATTATTTATGTTACAATCTACATATCATAAGTATCATAAGATTTGCAACATCAGTAACCTAACCTCCAGACACTGCCATTACATCTCCCATCATATCATGAATTGATCACATTATCCTCAGCATCATATGCTAATTTAACAGCTCTTGTCCATCCATTCTAATACACTCTAATTTACTCTACCATCATACCTTGTCTCAACTACTGTAACTCACTCCTTGCTGGCCTTCCCATCACCCGTCTGTCTTCTCTCCGGTCCCTAGTTAACGACTCCGCTAGACTCATCTACCATACTCAACACTCAGTGTCTGCAGCTCCTCTCTGTCAGTCACTCCACCGGCTTCCCGTAGCCTCCAGAGTAAAATTTCAAATCATGACCCTAATGTATAAAGCTCTCAACAATAATGCACCCTCTTACATCTCTGCTCTTGTCTCGAAATACTCCCCCAACCATCCTCTTCACTCTGCTAACGACCTTCTTCTTTCTTCCCATCTCATCAGCTCCTCTCACTCCTGCCTTTAGGACTTTTCTTGTGCTGCCCCTATTCTCTGCCACTCCTTGCCTCGCTCCACTATACTATCCTCAGGCCTCAAAAGCTTCAAAATCTCACATTGTAAGGTTGTGAGTTTTCAGTCTTGTAAGGTGCTTTATGTAAAGCTCTATGCACATCTGAGTTTAAGCTCAGTAACAGAGCCACCACTCATTTGCAATGTGCTAAAATTCTTCTGGACTTGTACTTAACCCCTGTATAGCGCTGCAGAATATGTTGGCACAATTTAAAAAAAAGGATAATAATAATAGTAATCACCGGAGTATGGCTTCAAATCATTCCAGGTGCTGCTTGTGGACCTAATGTCATAGTTTGATGACCGCTGCTATAGTACATATGGCGCAATAAATCACAATAAATTAATTGTCTTTTCTGCAATGTTAATATCCGTTATAATGTGAAAACTGGTATAATCACACACCATATACCTCCCACCAGTTTAAATAAGGACACATATTCTTGAAAAACACACTAGGTCCCAAAGTATTGTCCTTTATTGTATCAGAAAGAGGGTAATTTTTAATGTACCATTGGGCGTCTCTTTAAAGAGGGACATTTAAGAGGCTTCCATAACATGTGACCTTGGTACATATAACCCCACATAATCCATCCTATTCTGCGCTTTAAATATGTGTTTTACATACTTAATTGAGAATTATATAAAGTGGTATTAGATTAAAGAGTGCTTTGTCGACTCATTTACATGTCCCCACCCAGTTTCCCAGAGTGCAGTGCAATAACTGTATTTCTTGGAATTCTGAGCAGGAGATGCATTTTTTTACTTATTTTTAGACTTCCAAATGTGAATATAAGTGTACTGTTTAATATATAAATGTTCTCAATACTCCTATATTAATTATTTGATCGTGACATATTGAGCCAAAACAATGTATTCTGAAGCTAGGCCTTTTCCTGTGACTCATAGCACTATTTTAGTTCTACCCAAATCGCTTAACATCACATAAAATGGCCTGAGAGAGCTGTCAGTCGTGTCCATGTGTCACTTGATTGATCCGTAATGACCCTTTAAGTCGATGCGGCTCCATAACTAGGCCCCTGCCGCTCCTTGGACTGGCACATCCATCAGCTTGGGATGAAGAATGTTTTCCTTTCAGACCATAGGGCTAATTCTAACCAGTTCATCACAGCAAATTGGACACTTTATCACTCTCTACTCTTCAAAAATAGACTGGGGTCTGGGAAAACCTGTCTCTACAACGGAGCGTAAGGGAAGCCATATTAACATTAAATCTCTAACTTATTTACCTGGGCTCGGGATAGATTCCCAGCAGGTACTGTAAAGTCCTATTATTGCAATTATATTTCCGTGTGTCTTTATGTTATATATGTCATATTTGGTCGTAAATAAATTCAACAAATATTTAATGCACACAATTATAAGAATTACAGTTATTGCATTGCACTCTGGGAAATTGTGAGGGACATGCAAATGAGGTTTGCATTTTTTAGTACAAGGCATACATGGCTCCTTTTAGGCATCTTGCCTGTTATACACAGCTTTGAAGCATAGCGTAGGATGGACTATGCACTAGTTAGGTTCCCGACCCACAGACTGTTTCAAGAGAGAGGGGAGAGACAGAGGGGAGGGAGAAAGAGACAGAGGGGAGGGAGAAATAGAGAGAGGGGAGGGAGAAAGAGAGAGAGGGGAGAGAGAAAGAGAGAGAGAGGGGAGGGAGAAAGAGAGAGAGGGGAGGGAGAAAGAGAGAGAGGGGAGGGAGAAAGAGAGAGAGGGGAGGGAGAAAGAGAGAGAGAGAGAGGGAGAAGAGAGAAAGAAAGAGAGGGGGCGGGAGAAAGAGAGAGAGGGGAGAGGAGGGAGAAAGAGAGAGAGGGGAGAGGAGGGAGAAAGAGAGAGAGAGGGGAGGGAGAAAGAGAGAGAGGGGAGAGGAGGGAGAAAGAGAGAGAGAGGGGAGGGAGAGAGAGAGAGAGAGGGGAGGGAGAAAGAGAGAGAGAGGGGAGGGAGAGAGAGAGAGAGAGGGGAGGGAGATAGAGAGAGAGAGGGGAGGGAGATAGAGAGAGAGAGGGGAGGGAGATAGAGAGAGAGAGGGGAGGGAGAAAGAGAGAGAGGGGGAGGGAGAAAGAGAGAGGGGGGAGGGAGAAAGAGAGAGGGAGAAGAGAGAAAGAGAGAGAGAGGGGAGGGAGAAAGAGAGAGAGAGGGGAGGGAGAAAGAGAGAGGGAGAAGAGAGAAAGAGAGAGGGAGAAGTGGGGGGATGTAGAGAGAGAGGGGAGGGAGAAAGAGAGAGAGGGGGAGGGAGAAAGAGAGAGAGGGGAGGGAGAAAGAGAGAGGGAGAAGAGAGAAAGAGAGAGGGAGAAGAGGGGGGATGTAGAGAGAGAGGGGAGGGAGAAAGAGAGAGAGGGGAGTGAGAAAGAGAGAGAGGGGAGGGAGAAAGTGAGAGAGGGGAGGGAGAAAGAGAGAGGGGAGGGAGAAAGAGAGAGGGGAGGGAGAAAGAGAGAGGGGAGTTGTGAGAAGGCAGGGGCTGAGGGGGAGAGAGGGGATGGAGAGAGAGAGAGAGATGGGATGGAGAGAGAGAGAGAGAGAGGGGATGAGAGAGTGAGAGAGAGGGGATGGAGAGAGAGAGGGGATGGAGAGAGTGAGAGAGAGGGGATGGAGAGAGTGAGAGAGAGGGGATGGAGAGAGTGAGAGAGAGGGGATGGAGAGAGAGAGAGAGAGGGGATGGAGAGAGAGAGGGGATGGAGAGAGAGAGAGAGGGGGAGGGAGAAAGAGAGAGAGGGAGAGAGAGAGGGGAGGGAGAAAAAGAGAGGGCAGGGAGAAAGAGAGAGGGCAGGGAGAAAGAGAGAGGGGAGGTGAGAGAGGCAGGGGAGAGGGAGGGAGGCAGAGAGGATGGAGAAAGAGAGAGGGGAGGGAGAAAGAGAGAGAGGGGAGGGAGAAAGAGAGAGTGAGGAGAGAGAGAGAGAGAGAGGGGCAGGCGGAGATAGAGGAGCGAGGGAGAGATGGGCTGGAAAGAGAGACGGAGAGAGAGGGGGCGAGAGGGGCGCACAGAGATAGAGAGAGAAACAGACTATATGATACTGTCATTTATGACGGACAAGTTACTAGTTTGTATTATATTTGTATTCATATCCAGTTGAAACAATAGTAAGTAATATCTTTATTTAAGTAGAATGACACCGAGGCCTAGTAAGTTCACAGACTCCTTTAGTGCCAGAAATCTATAACAAATCACTTTGGAGGGATAAAAAGTCATCGTTTTAATTAAATAGAACGGCAGAGGATTTAAGGTCTAATAGGCCAAAAAAGTGAGCTAAAATTGTTATCATTATAGGCTTTCATGCGTCCTAGGCCTCACTCACTCCTCATAAAATCACTGGAGCTTTATATACATCGTATCAAATTAATTACTACATAGTTTGTGACCTTTAATGTTATCTGGCAGTTAGACCACTATCTCACCCTTATCAAGTACTCTGAGCCACACATTCGCATACAGGAGCCACAAAATCATTTCTAAATATTTCAGAAATGATTTGCTGCTAGTACAATGTATAGCCAGTTTTGGATATTTCCTGCTTTCTGCCCACCGGCAGCCACTATGTGGCGCAGCTGAGATTTTCTTAAATTTCCTAGGGTTAGATTTAGGGGTTAGACGTTAGTATTTAGGGTCAGGGTAATGGCAGCCGATAAGCTTTACATAGTAAAATAGTGGTGCGCACTAAACCCTAATGTCTAACCCCTAAATATAACACTCACACTGACAAGCAATTGATGAAACTCTTGGCTGCGCCACCTAGTGGCCGCTAGCTGCTACTGCTGGCGGGTAGACAACAGGAAAGATTCCCACAATTACGTCAACTTTATTTTGGGGTGACGGCGTCCCTTTAATGAAAGGGATATTATCAACCAACTTTATTTTACACTGAAACTAGGACACAATACAGGGGTGGAGAGCGGGTGGTACTTACTTCATAGCTTTCCCTTACTGCGGACGTGTGGCGCGATGGGCTGAGACCCTGCAGGGCGAGCAGGTGAAGCTGCGGATACGGGTAATTTCTGATTTCATGGACAACCTTTTGAAAGACACAAACGAGAAAAACAGTTAATTAATTAGCATGTAACATTATTACATACAAATTGTCAACAGTGATCCATCCAGTGGGCAAAGGGTTAATCTGGGATTTCATTTGTTATATTGTAAAATGTACTTTTTTTTGTTTTTTATTTAAACAGTGCATTTTGCTTTTCTTTAAAGCAATTATTGTATGTATGGCCACTAAATGACCACCGTATTCCTATATTTAAAACATTTAGGAACAAAACTTTAAAACTGTATTTTATATATAAATATCATTTTAAAAAAGAGCGCATAAAACCTTGATTATAGTGGTCCTTTAATTTATAAAGGAAACTTTTACACTTGGTTTTAATGGTGGACTTTAATGAAACCTAAACATAAAGATGGGTTCCCTGGTGGTACAGTGGTTAGAATTCAGTGATTTCACCGCTGCGACCTGGGTTCTATTCCAGTTAGGGAACCAAGATGTCACACCACCCTGAAGCCAAGCAGGGTTGGGCCTGCTCAGTACTTGGATGGGAGACCACCTATGCATACCATGACCTGTATGCTGTGGCCCACTGGAGAAGGAACTGGCAACCCACTACAGTATCTTTGCTATGAAAACCAAGTGTGTTGCAGTCCATGATGTCATGGAGAGTCGGACATGACTGAATACCATAAAGACAGTGACCAATATTCACTAAGCTGCACAGGGCTTATTAAGTTGTTTGCTGAAGCTCAGATGCCTACAAAAAAAAATGTGACTTTGCAGTCTCAACTTTTTTGTTGCCAGAGCTGCGACAAATTTAATGCAAGGCGTAGTGTAAATTGTATAGTAATGTTCAGTCAGCAGAGAGGGGATTGTAGTCATTTCCAGATACTCTTCTAGATTTCGGTATCAGTGCAGTTTGTGTCCGGCCTGTGATTTAGATAATTGTACAAATGTACAGAGCAGAGCATGAAATGAGCAGACATTGTATACACAGCAAATACCCGAGGACCCGCGCACAGGAGTGCTCAGAGAAATCAGATAAAGCGCTGCTCTGCAGGGGATACGGGAAGCGGCTTTTACTTCCAATTATGGATTTCTTGCTAGCTCCCAAAAATGTCATGAGAGCGAGGACTGATTGGATTCTTCTAGATGGTGACCTGCGTGAGGGATCACCTGGAGATACAGTACATTCCCTGCTGCCTTGTCTTAAAGAGACAATTAAGAGTTTGGTCTAACCTAAGGGTTACCAGTTATGTGAAAGAGCTTTCCTGCTGGTAACATGGGTACAAATACTTTATTTTTTTTGTATCGTTCAGTTGTTTCCGACTCTCCGTGACCTCATGGACTATAACACATCAAGCACATCTTTATGTCCATGCTTATCCAATTGGTTTTCCAGGCATAGATACTGGAGTGGGTTGCCAGTTCCTTCTCCAGTGGGCCACAGCATACATTCCTAGGTAGTCTACCATCCAAGTACTGACCAGGCCCAATCCTGCATGTCTTCAGGGTGATGTGACCTGTTGGTTCCCTGACTGGAATCAAACCCAGGTCGCAGCAGTGAAAGCACCGAACCACTGGACCACCAGGGAACCATTGTGTGTATACTGTTTGTATGTTGTGTACCCCCTATTAACATAAATATACGGTTTGAATAAAACAATACCTTACCATCTGGGCCGATGACTGGTTCCTTGGGAAGTGATGTAATCTCGGAGTGGCTAAGTAATGCTGATAGTGCTGGGGGACCGGCCTAACCTGGAACTGGGCATGAGTCAAACCAGCGTCCACACTGAGGTCCCTGAATGGGGCAAACACAGAGAAGAGAATTAAACACCACCCTCATATACCAGCACTTGACATTCAAGCTAAATATATTAGTTGAGACCCAGGAAGACAGTGTCATTTTCACTTTAAGAAATGAAAGGCCCTCTGTGATGCCCTTTTTAATCTTAATAAATTAAAGCCACATCCTGGGAATATTTTTTTTACTCTATTTTCAGTGATATGACCGGTTTCGTTCTTGTAACTCCTTCTGTATTATGATTTGCTGCATTGTTTACTTATGGAACAGGCAGCACTGATTTGCTCTTGCACACTCTCACTCCCAAAGCTCCTTTTAAACTCTTTTCACAGAGCTGGAGCAAAGCAGTGCCACCAAGGAAATACAGCAGATTATAACACAGGAGGGTGGGAAGATGAAACAGACAGAGACCCCCTACTAGCCCAGAAGCAGACCCCTTGCATCATTGAAAGCAAACAAATCTCTTCAGAAATGTAAACGTCCTCTCACACACACAATCATGGATTCCTCCAGGGTCCTGCAGAGGCATTCTAATTAAAATATAATATGTATGACATTGTTTTCTGCTTAATTATGCTCTTAATTAGAAACTATTTTTCAAACAAACATTTGTTTTCATAGTGCAATGGTCCTTTAAATGCATAATAGCCCATGGGATGCCCCTTTTATATATTATATTGCAGGATGTCTATAAAAACAGGATTAAGGTCACTTAAGGTCATTTTATTAATTTATCTATTGATTTATAAAGCTGTAGTGAGAGATGGTCAGTGTTCAGCGACCTGTCCATTTATACAGCAACATAAACGGTCACCATTGGGGGAGATATCCCAGGAGCTGCCAAGGGTTTCAATGGTAATTGTCCCCATAGGACACAGACATTGCAGCCTTCTTTAAATGGACTTATTAAAGGGCCACTGGTGTCTCTAAATGTGCTCTGTAACATCTAGAAAAAGGTTGTAGAAAAAGTGTTTTCCTTTTTCAACTTTCTGCAATGCAACCTTCTTTGCATTCAAGGTCTCTCCACACCTGCAGATGTGGACTAGCAGAAACAAAATTGGACGTTCCCACTAAAGCATAGTTATAGATCGTAAATTAAAGTTGTGCACTAGTGTCCTAGCCTATCAGAGACCACGTCTCGGCAGCATGTTGCTGAGAGATTTGTCACTGATTGGTTAGTGTGAGACACAGCACATCAAGCGCTACAGAGTCTGTGTCTGAATACGCTGGAGTGGGTAGACCCATACAGAGACTATTTTTTTTTATTTTAGGCAGAGCTTATAAGCACTCCTTAATAAAATAACATACATAAAAGTAAATAGATACCAGGGATATTATATACCTAGTAACATCCCAGGACCTTCCATATCCCTTTAAGTGATAAAGGCTTATTATTATTCTAATCTACACGGACTTGTGGCTTATTAATGGGCTCTTGTGACTTATTTAGTGGCTCTTTTGGCTTAATTAGTGGCTCTTTTGGCTTAATTAGTGGCTCTTTTGGCTCATTTAGTGGCTCTTTTGGCTCATTTAGTGGCTCTTTTGGCTTATTTAGTGGCTCTTGTGGCTTATTTAGTGGATCTTGTGGCTTATTTAGTGGATCTTGTGGCTCATTTAGTGGCTCTTGTGGCTTATTTAGTGGCTCTTGTGGCTTATTTAGTGGCTCTTGTGACGTATTTAGTGGCTCATTTAGTGGCTCTTGTGGCTTATCACCTCCCGCTGTGAGAAATAGAAGAAAAAGAGGAACTTTTCATGTAATTTACACTTAATATACCCATCACCCATCACCCATCACTCATTCTTTAATGATATAAACCAATGTATTTATGTATTTATGTGTATTATTCATTCCTGCTTTTTCTGTGTTATGTCCCACCCATCACCCATTGTGTTGTATTTAGTGTGTAATACTCAGCGGTACAGGGAACCATCACGCTATGAACACGTAGCCAACACGTAAGTTACAGACTTACCAGTCTGTGCCTTCAGCCAAGTACCTAGGCCCCAAGGGTTGAGATATCTGAAGTTGGTGGCTGAAGTCAAAGCCTGGACGTAACCGGTGAGGATGGACAGACATGCGCTCCTGAGTCCGCCTGTGAGAGAGTACAAACTCACGGGTTAGGAACATGGGCCATGGGGGGGGGGGGGAGTGATAGATAGATAGGTAAAATAGTGGGTATTAGCACATGGCACAAGCTCTCTAGTTTAACACTGTTTGAATGCAGATGATGCAATTGGAGTCTGGTGAATGCCAATTGCTCCTCCTGTTTTCACACAGTGTTAAACCTAAATCATGGCTGGCTGGTGGATCTTGAGAACAGGTTTGGGAACTGCTCTAAAGCAATCCTGTTTATTATGGTAGCTTGGCCGTGTTCTAGGCATATCAGTGAATCTATTGAGATGAAATGACATGAACTGTGAGGGGTATATTCATATATTCATGACTTACTACATCAGTAACAGTTAGTAGGAGGGTGGGAGATGGGCTACGGACCCCTGGTTACCTGTGACACTTCATATATATATATTACAAAGTAAAGGCATATGGAAGGTTCCTGGACTTTACTAGGTATATAATATCCCTGTGCATCTATTTACTGATATGCTTATAAGTACTTTCTGCCTAAAATTTCACAAATACTTCCTAACCGGTTTCTGTCCTCTGCGGCTCATGAAGACAGTGTCCTTCTAAGTGCAAGGGTTGCTCTGTCTCATAGTAACCAATTAGTGGTAACATCCTGCAACACGCTATTTGAGATAAGTCACTGACAGGCTAATTTGAAATACTGCACTTCGCAGTCTGTGTGTTCATGAGCCGCATGATCTACAGAGGGCAGAAACAAACAAATACAGATTGTATGATTTAGTCAGAAAAAAATAGGAGTTTATAATAAATAAAAGTAAATAGATACACAGGGATATTATATACCTAGTAACATCCAGAAACATTCTATGTCCCTTTAATAATAAAATAAACCTCCTAAGTGTTTGCATCTAAACATTAATTTATTAACTAGTGTTTAAAAGCTTTGTCACTCACTGAAACCTTATATATATATATATATATATATATATATATATATATATATATATATATATATATATATACCGTAAATATATATATATATTAAGTAGTTATATATTAAATGTAATTAAATATATTTTTATTTTTTAAAAGTTTAGACTAATTAGGCAGGAAGTGTAGCATATATTTTTTCCATATCTCTGCTGGATACTGGAGGCATCCATGATACTTTGGTGAATACTGCATGTGTGAGAGGGGCATTACTTTTCTGCAGCACAGGTCTGGCTCTGGCCATGTGAGGGAAGATGGTAGATGTTAATTACCAAAAGCGAATGATGTAATGAATCCCCCACTCCATTTCCTCCTTCTCAACCCTGGCATCAGGCACCAAGTTATCTGGGAAGTGCCCAAGTCAGACAAGATGGAAACATTTTATACACAGAGTCTTTAAAAAAATGATTTTATGTTTATAACTTAAACAGCTGCTATTGTTAGGTTGTCATCATACTGAAAAATAAATGTCTGTAGATTCTCAAAAGACCATCACAAGCCCTCCCTCAAATGAAAGTTTTTATAGATTCTCCATTTGATCCGATTGCTCTACATGTCAGTGCAGTATCTATGAATCCAGAGTCCCTTAAGATGACCCGTTTTGAGATCCAACTACTTTTTCACGCAATAAAGTACATTTGTTGTCCCTCCCACTGGAGAAAACAAAAACACAACAAATACAGGAGGTACAGACCGTAATAGAGCTGTGTTTGTTTTGTGTTGTTCACTCATGTCCGACTCTCTGTGACCTTATGGACCATTATACACCATGCTGATCCACTTAGTATTCATGTCAGCAATACTGTCCATGAATCGAACCAATATATACATAGTAAGCTCTCGGTTATCCGGCACCTACGGGGACTCCCTATTGCCGTAGTTGCCAGTTAATCGGGAGTCCCTGATTTTAAGGATCTAAACGACCCTTAAACCCCCCAAAATGCCTTTAAAAAGGCAATAGCACCTAAACTGGGCCATTTAGAACCAAAAAATAATAATTAGTAAAAAAGTTAGCAATTTTTTTTTGCAGCCTCGAACTGCCGGATAGTGGCGGTTATGCCGGTTTAGCGGGAGTTTTTTGAAAATGGGGAATTGGTGCCGGTTGCTTGAGAGTCCCGGGTAGTTGAGTGCCAGATAACCTGGGTTTTACTGTATGTATATATATATATATATATATATATATATATATATATAAATATATATATATATATATAAATAAATATATATATATATATATATATATATATATATATAAATAAATATATATATATATATATATATATATATATATAAATATATATATATATATACACATATATATATATATATATATATATATATACATATATATATAAATATATATATATATATACACATATATATATATATATATATATATATATATACATATATATATATATACACATATATATATATATATATATATACACACATACATATATACACATATACATGTAGATATATATAGTTAGTAGATAGTTCTCTCCATCCATCTCCTATATATTGTTAAGTACTAATAAGTATTTTGTCTCTCTCTACGGATTTAAATTACAGCTCTACACCAGCTTAGTGCATTATGGGGGTGTTACTATGCCCTGCAGATATTGTAAAAATACATATTTATTATTTGATAATAACATTGCCGTATAAAGTAATATATAAGTGATATATATATATATAAGTAATAATAATAATCTTAACCAGTTCTTATGACAACTTAATACTAGTTGATACATAGTTACCATGGAGCCTTTGTTGGGAACAGTGTGATAGAATTCTAAGCAAATAGAGCTCCCACTGACTAAGACTCATGGCGAAACGCGCGTCGGGTGATAGGCTCCATTTACCATTTGGTACACACATGTCTACCTTCATCAGTTTGTAACACATTAGCCACTAATTAACTGTAGAGTTGAGTTACCCCTTATACTGAATATTAGTCTTGCATGTGTAAGAATTACCCGAGACAAATGGCACATAATACATAGTAATTGAGATTTAAAAATGACTTTTAGTCCTTCAAGTTCAACATTTTTAGTTCCCCTCAGATATATGTGAATTGTGAATTGGTCAAGTGTTTTTTTTTTTTTTGGGGGGGTGGGGTTTCGCCATTGTTTGTGGTTCAATTAAATTTAAATTATTGATTTAGCAGTTAGCAAAAACACTGCAGTCACATATTTCCTATAAATAATTTAAAATAGCAAGTTTTAAACATTACAACATTATTGTCTGCTGTAAGAATTCACAAATTATTTGTAATCTTTGCAAAAATAATTTTATGTAAAAATGTAAGGTCCAACTCCCAGTATTTTTCAGCAGTAGAAATTCCATCCACTAGAGGGAGCAGCTGAATTTCCCATAGAGCTCCATAACTCAACTGGTGCAGTGCTTAGACACGCCCTAAAAAAATGAATCAAAGGGAGGTCCTAACTTGCACGGATATTACAATAACATATTTAACCCTCGCAGCACACATTGCAAAAGCTTTTATTTGCAGGAAAAAATGTTTAAAAACTGCTCTTATAAATGTTTGAGATCAAATTGGCAACTTCGATGCCCCTTTAGTTAAAGTGTTTTGGTCCCAATTGAAGACCAAATGTGATGAATACTGGGAACTGCTGAGGATGGAGATGAAGAGATCTCAATGCACTGTTGCACCTTGTGATCTCTTTCCTCCTACTAGACACCAGGGATAAGGTATTATATTATCATAATGGTATTATACAGTACAATATTATTATACAATATTGAGTATTATAGCTCACCTGGGGTGGGGAACTAGCCTGCGGTGCTGGGCCTCGAGGAGCTGCTGCTGGAGGAGGTATTGCTGGTGTAAGGCCTGAGGTAGGAAGGAGGGTCCCGCCACGTCCTGGAATGGCAGGCCTGGCAGGGGTGGCAGGGGCTGGTGCAGTGGTCCATTATGCTGGTGGGCGGATGTCATTCCTTGTTGTGGTTGGACGGTGTGATGATGGAGGGGGAAGTCGGGGAGCTGAGGCTGAGGGCCCAGGTGATGGACGTGGCGACAGGAGGTAGCGTGAGCATGCTGGGAACGTTGAAATGGGGCGCCTGAAACCCAAAGAGATTCTGCATTAGGAAAACCGTTTCATTAAATGATAACCTGATAAGCATTACAAAAAAAAACATTTCATAAAGTTAAAAAGGCGCAAATGAAATAAAGTTTGATTTATTCAAAGGCTGAAGAGTAATATCCTAGACACAAGCAGACTCTGAAAGTAACATTTTCTATAAAAATATTTCTATGCTCATAACAAAATAACACAATCTTCTGTTCTATGGGAGAATAAATTACAATAATTGAAAATAATTTACATCAAAACAGCAGACAGGTAAATAAAAGTATTTGATCCCCCTTCATCTTGTCAAATAGTTAGGGAGGGAGGATTCATGGAGAAATGTGTTTTCTTATTTGATTCACATTCAAACCAAAGGGAACAAAAGCACAATATGTTGTAGGCCAGAATCCAGAAGCAAGGGCATAAGAACTGGAAAATTAGATAGAGAGAGACACAGATAGATAGAGATAGAGAGAGACAGATAGATAGAGATAGAGAGAGACAGATAGACTATATATATATATATATATATATATATATATCTGTCTCTGTCTATCTGTCTCTCTCTATCTCTGTCTATCTGTCTCTCTCTCTGTCTATCTGTCTCTCTCTATCTCTGTCTATCTGTCTCTCGCTCTTTCTCTCTATCTGTCTCTCTCGCTCTCTCTCTCTATCTCTCTCTATCTGTCTCTCTCTCTCTCTCTATCTGTCTCTATCTGTCTCTCTCTCTATCTGTCTCTCTATCTGTCTCTCTCTCTATCTGTCTCTCGCTCTCTTTCTCTATCTGTCTCTCTCTCTCGCTCTCTCTATCTGTCTCTCTCTCGCTCTCTCTATCTGTCTCTATCTGTCTCTCTCTATCTGTCCCTCTCTATCTGTCCCTCTCTCTCGCTCTCTCTTTCTCTATCTGTCTCTCTCTCTCGCTCTCTCTTTCTCTATCTGTCTCTCTCTCTCGCTCTCTCTCTCTATCTGTCTCTCTCTCTCGCTCTCTCTCTCTATCTGTCTCTCTATCTCTATCTCTCTCTCGCTCTCTCTATCTCTATCTCTCTCTCTCTATCTCTCTCTCTCTCTCTGTCTCTCTCTCTGTCTCTCTCTCGCTCTCTCTATCTGTCTCTATCTATCTGTCTCTATCTATCTGTCTCTCTCTCGCTCTCTCTATCTGTCTCTCTCTATCTGTCTCTCTCTATCTGTCTCTCTCTATCTGTCTCTCTCTATCTGTCTCTATCTATCTGTCTCTATCTATCTGTCTCTATCTATCTGTCTCTATCTATCTGTCTCTGTCTATCTGTCTCTATCTGTCTGTCTCTATCTGTCTCTCTCTCACTCTCTCTCGCTCTATCTGTCTCTCTATCTCTCTCTCGCTCTCTCTCTATCTCTCTCTCGCTCTCTCTCTATCTCTCTCTCTCTCTCTCTATGTCTCTCTCTATGTCTCTCTCTATGTCTCTCTCTATGTCTCTCTCTATGTCTCTCTCTCTCTCCCTATCTCTCTATCTGTCTCTCTCTCTCTCTCTCTCTCTCTCTCTCTCTATATATATATATATATATATATATATATATATATATATATATAGAGAGAGAGAGAGAGAGAGAGAGAGAGAGAGAGAGACAGACAGAGAGAGAGATAGAGACAGAGATATGTATAGAGACAGAGAGATAGATAGAGAGAGATAGAGACAGACAGATAGATTGCAGCGTGTTGATGCACATTGTGCTCTCTTTCCTCCTACTAGGCACCAGGGATAAAGTACCTACAATGTAGGGGAGGTAGGTATTATTGTAAATATATAAATATATGTTTTTTCCCCCAAACTACAGTGATCCTTTAACAGTATATACTGGAGCAAGCCTCTCTCTGTCCTTCGTCTGTAACAAATAATATATTTCATGTCATAATACCAATACATGCAGCGTTATTCAGATCTGCTTCTCGTTTTCCTCCCATACAAGACAATATTTTATTAGTATTTCACGCTCAGTATATTTTTTTTGTCGCAGACTCATTTCACTTAATTAATACAATAAAAGGAAGAGAGAAATAATGTCACAACACTGTAATAATTATAAATAGTTTTATCATCGCAGGCTGAGACATATTATATCTTTAGTACTGTGACAGTCTAATTCGTGATTACTGAGCGCAGACTTCGTTTCGAAGCAGACAAAATAATACAGCAGATTTTGAGCCTTCATTTATTATTTTATTGATTTAGATAATGAGGTGCAGGGGCATATTCATTGGGGTTAATAGATGGCGAGACCCCGGGTTAAAATCACAGAGGTCATGATGTTATAAGGGGGCTAGGCAGGACATTGGGGTTCCATGGTGGTCCAGTGGTTAGGATTTGGTGCTTTCACCACTGTGACCTGGGTTCGATTACAGTCAGGGAACCAAGAGGTCACACCACCCTGAAGCTGAGTAGGGTTGGGCCTGGTCAGTACTTGAATGGGAGACCACCTAGGAATACCAGGAGCTGTATGCTGTGGCCCACAAGAGAAGGAGCTGGCAACCCACTCCAGTATCTCTGCAATAAATACCAAGTGAATCAGCATTGTGTGTTACGGTCCATGACGTCACAGAGAGTTGGACACAACTGAATGATGCAAACAACAACAAGACAGGACATTAAATGACCACTGGGGTCAAATTTTAAAATGTACTATTTTGAAGAACTACACTTAAAATATACAATATGTTTTAAGAACATAATAAAATAATACACCCCAATACACCCTAGCCCTAACCTTGACTCTATGATATAGCACCAGAATATCGGCAGCACCATCTAGAGGATGCTCACCGCCACTGTATACATTGTTGTAGCTGCCTCTAATTGGCCACAACTAATTATGAATTTTATGTTAATTTAGCTTGGATTTTCAGGGGCATTTCTTCTGAAAATCAACTCAAGAACTTTATGTTAAGTTTATTAATGTTTTTTTGGGATTTTTCATGGAAAAAATTGTTTAGCAGATGCATTCATAATACATGAGACTTCCATATAGCTTTAAAGAACGCATGAGATGTGATGTAGAACCTGTCCTGGAGACCGCGCTTAGTATTAGGGCACAGGACGCTCTCACGCACAGTTGCTGTGGGAGTTCCCTTACACCAGCTGTCTCGCTGGGGAGCAGGTGCGGTTACTGCGCTCTCGGATCGCTCTCTAAGCCTCTGACGTTACTTTAGTCTGCAGAGCTGGGAGCCTCCAGTGACCCAAATCAGGAAAAGTACTGACATTATACGGAGCTATAGGAAGTCTCTAAACCGATGACAATGACTCTTGGCGTATTATTGCTAAATTAAAGGGGGATTTCCAGCTAAAATTAAAGGGATATGGAAGGTTTCTGGATGTTACTAGGTATATAATATCCCTGTGTATTTATTTACTTTTATGTATTTTATTTTATTAAGAAGTGCTTATAAGCTCTGCCTAAAATCAAACAAATAGTCCCTGTATTGGTCTGCCCACTGCAGCGTGTGCTAGGCTTAAAAGTAAAATCAGCATTTGAAGAAAATACATTTGGTGACACCTTGTGTGCCAGACCTCAGATGGGAGCATGAAATGTGCTGACCCACATTTGCCCTCCACCCCTTGTGTGCCAAACCCCAGGAGGGAGCATGAAATGTGCTGACCCACACTTGTGCTCCACCCCTTGTGTGCCAGACCTCAGATGGAAGCATGAAATGTGCTGACCCCACCTGCGATCCACCCCTTGTGTGCCAAACCCCAGGAGGGAGCATGAAATGTACTGACCCACACTTGTGCTCCACCCCTTGTGTGCCAGACCTCAGATGGGAGCATGAAATGTGCTGACCCCACCTGCGATCCACCCCTTGTGTGCCAAACCCCAGGAGGGAGCATGAAATGTACTGACCCACACTTGTGATCCACCCCTTGTGTGCCAGACCTCAGATGGGAGCATGAAATGTGCTGACCCCACCTGCGATCCACCCCTTGTGTGCCAAACCCCAGGAGGGAGCATGAAATGTGCTGACACCACTTGCGCTCCACCCCTTGTGTGCCAGACCTCAGATGGGAGCATGAAATGTGCTGACCCACACCTGCGATCCACCCCTTGTGTGCCAGACCCCAGGAGTGAGCATAAAATGTGCTGACCCACACTTGTGATCTACCCCTTGTGTGCCAAACCCCAGGAGGGAGCATGAAATGTGCTGACTCACATCTGTGATCCACCCCTTGTGCGCCACCCCCGAGGACGGAGCATGAAATGTGCTGTCTCACACCTTCGATCCACTTCTTGTGTGCCAGACCCCAGGAGGGACCATGAAACGTGCGGACCCACAGTTGCGCTCCACCCCTTGTGTGCCAGACCCCAAGGGGGCATGAAATGTGCTGACCCACACCTGCAATCCACCCCTTGTGTGCCAAGCCCCAGGAGGGAGCATGAAATGTGCTGACCCACACCTGCAATCCACCCCTTGTGTGCCAGACCCCAAGGGGGTATGGAATATACTGACCCACACTTGCGCTTCACCCCTTGTGTGGCAGAGCCCAGTTTACCCAATTTTCTCCAGATAGCAAACCAATTTACCCATAACCCTAAAGCTAGAAACAATTCCTTATTACTGGTCACTCCCACTATAACAATGTTACAAGTGGATTTATCTCACATCATTACCTGTTCTTGATGTAATCCACTTATGAAACACACTGCACCTGTCTCACAATAACCTGATGTATTATATCATATGTGACCCATATAGCACCTGCTGGAGAAGCAGCTCACACCTTAGATGCTCTGTCACAACTTATGAAGGAGAAGTGCTTACATGGAGGACTTGATAATGACTATGAAACGCTACAGAGGAAGAAGAAACGGTATAAGGAAGCTTCTAAATTATAAAGCATCTAAGAATCCGCAGTGTATGAAATCATTTTGTTGCATGAAAAAAATCCCCAAATAAACATTAATAAACTTAATAAACAAAGTTTGCAAAATATCTTGTAGCAGTTGATTTTGAGAAAGAACATCCCTGAAAATCCAAGCTATATTTGGATAAATGTCATAATTAGTTCTGGCCAATCAGAGACTGCTACAGCAATGTTGCAATGCAAAAGTATTCAGTCTTTGCATCAAAGCACCATGGGATAAGTAGTCTCCCCCCACACACACACACACACACACACACACCTTTCCCCTCCCTGATGTTCTGGATCTCTGCAGTGTGCTGCTACTGGCTGGAAGGTTAGTATAGGTTAAAAACGTACTTGAATGCAGTGTTTCTATTGGTTAGTACCAGGTGCCTATGTAAGCAGCTCTGGGGGCGTAGAAACTATTCTGTATGTGTATAGAATGACTCAAGTAATGTGTGTTTCTGATATAAACCGTATGTGTTGGATAAGAAAAAAGGTAAAAACAATGAAACTTATATCTGCCTTTAACATATACAATATATTAGGTGTATCATTTGATGATCAGCTGTAATTTTTAGTTTTTTTTGTCTTTAAAGTGACACAGCAGAGGTTCTAAATATTGTATAGGTTAAAAAAAGTACTCTCTCAATTAAATTGCATTTTCTTACAGTAATCTAATGTTGAAGTTTGCAATATTTAGCTGTCAATCAGTCATTCTGACCCTCCCACCAAGGTCTTACTGGACTGTACTCCCTGGAACTCTGAACCGAATGTCTTCAGTGAGTAAATGGACCACTTCTGGATCACTACCTTGTAGTGATGAAGGGGCTAGTGTACCTTAGTGAAGCTGTGAGCTATACCATGTAGGGTCACCCAAGATGGGCAGGTCGAGGCAGAGAGGTCAGACAAGTCGCACTCCACTGGAGAAGGAACTGGCAACCCACTCCAGTAAGCCTCATGGATAAGCACCACCAGCAACATAGTGATAGATGTGCCAGGCATGCTGCGGTCCATAGGGTAACAGAGAGTCAGACACAAGTGAACGACTGAACAACAACTCCCTGGAGCTCCGAACCTATTGACTTCAGTGACTGATTAGATAAATCATCCAATGGGAGCTGATCGTGCACATTCCTTTTGTTTTGCACATGATTTACACTGAAGACACTCGTTTCAGATCTCCAACAGGTAATCATTAATTACATTTAGCAATAATGGCCCTATATAGGGCACCTATTACACAGACATTGAAGTCCATGGTGCGAGTATCAGAAGCAGTGCTGGTGCTAATGTATACAGGACATATAAGGATAGAACATACAAATTGTTACAGCTTCTCCGCTTGGTTTTGGTGGTGCAGAGTGGAATCCATAAGTTCAATGTCTAATTTCAAGGCCGCCTGGAGATTTCGGGTTAAAAGGTTGCAGAATATGTTTGGTTAGCCTCACTGGCTGGTTCTATGGTACAAGGGTTTTGGGCACCAGTTAGTAGCATCATATAGACTGCCAGCCAGGGATGGTTATTTTGATGGCAGAGGGTTGGTGGTTTATCCCGGGCCTCTGTGTACTGCCATTGTCACTATTTGAGTGATCACAATCTCCAAATTGCTTATATGTAAAACATAATTAATATTTAAAAGGGACTCCGTCACTCCGACAGAAAGTTGATTTAAATTGAAAGAGCATAAAACTTGTCTATACATTGTACTAGCAGATTTCTCTATAGTAAATCATTTCTTAATTATTTAGAACTAGTCGTTTATCCGTCATAAATGACGGTATAATATTACATGTGTCTCCCGCCTCCCCCGTGCCTCTTTCCTGCCCTCTCCCTCCTCTGTGTCTTTTCCCCCCATCTCCCTCCCCTGTATCTCTTCCCCACATCTCCCTCCCCTGTATCTCTTCCCCCTCTCCCTCCCCTGTATCTCTTCCCCCTCTCCCTCCCCTGTATCTCTTCCCCCCTCTCCCTCCCCTGTGTCTCTTCCCCCTCTCCCTCCCCTTTATCTCTTCCCCCTCTCCCTCCCCTGTATCTCTTCCCCCCTCTCCCTCCCCTGTATCTTTTCCCCCCTCTCCCTTCCCTGTGTCTCTTTCTATTGGTTAGTACCAGGTGCCTATGTAAGCAGCTCTGGGGGTGTGGAAACTATTCTGTATGTGTATAGAATGACTCAAGTAATGTGTCTCTTTCCCTCCTCTCCCTTCCCTGTGTCTCTTTCCCCCTCCTTCCTCCCCTGTGTATCTTCTCCCCTCTCCCTTCCCTGTGTTTCCCCCCCCCTCTTCCTCCCCTGTGTACCTTTCCCCCTTTCCACTGTGTCTCTTTTCCCCTCCTCCCACCCCTGTGTCTCATTTACCCCTACTCCGTCCCCTGTGTCTCTTTCCCCCTTTCCCACCTCTGTTCCCTGCGCAGCGCGGCTGGTGCCGCCGCGGTGCGCACTGCAGCATGTACGGAAATCCATACAAATCGTTTCAGAAGTGCGCATGCTTTACAAACTATATTAGTAATTGATTTTGCGGCTCCTTTATGCGAATGTGCATAATTTTATATATATATATATATATATATATATATATAATTTTAGTTATTTCAAAAACTAGGTAGAAGTGTTAGATAACGGAGCCACAAGAGCTTGCCCAGCTGCATATAATAATAGCCAGTAGTCTAATCAGTAGATGTGCTCTTGCTGTTTTTCATCCCCTACTGTGAGAAATAATTGATCAAGTGAGAAAGAGGGGGAGGACATATTTATACCATTTATACGTGCAATACCCAAGTTTGAGCTGAATTATCTAATACTTTCACCAAAAAGTTTAACTATATTTTTATTGGT